>JNVV01000005.1:416905-437043 GCA_000733355.1 Falciphora oryzae
GAGGCAACATGGTCGAGGGGAGGCGTTTTGATGTGGGATTGTAGTGGTGTGCGTTGCGGCTGGAGTGTCACAAAAGGATGAAGGCAGCAAACCGAGTGTTAAGTGGAACATAATTACAATATATATCATTACTATGGTTCTTCGGGGCTCTTGCTTCCTTGCGCAGTGGTATCATTGGTTTA
The DNA here is from genome assembly GCA_000733355.1 of Falciphora oryzae. Lineage (NCBI taxonomy): Eukaryota > Fungi > Ascomycota > Sordariomycetes > Magnaporthales > Magnaporthaceae > Falciphora > Falciphora oryzae. The sequence goes on from JNVV01000005.1 coordinate 417,088, forward strand.
ATATACAACAGAAGGTGGAAAATGCAGAAATTGCATTGCCAGAAAAATGAGACAAAAAGAGAACAAAACAACAGAGTGACATGGAAAACAAACACCATGACAGACACTCCTTCAGCAGACAGCTCACCAGGCTTTGCCGATGGCAGAAGGGGTAGTAAAGGTGGACACGGCAAAGCTCTGCTGCGTCAGCCTGCTCGTCGCAACAGCGGCCGACATGGCGGCGGTGGCGACGGCAGCAGCCCTGGCGTTGGCCACCTCCCACTCGAACTCCCTCAGGGCCCTGAGCTCCGAGGGGATGAAGAGGAATGCGACAAGGCCCTCGACGGTGCCGAGACAGAGGCCCAGGCCGCCGACGAGGACCAGGACGAAGGAGACGTAGGGCATGTTCTCTGTCGGCACGAACCAGACGGCGATGAGGCAGCCGACCCACAGCAGGACGCCCATGACGAAGCGCACGGTGCGCCAGAACATGGAGATCTCCTCGCGCTCGAAGCAGGCGTCGGCCAGCTGCAGCAGCTCGTCGTAGTCGTGCGTTGCCGCTCGTTGGTTCTGCTGCCGTTGGCCTCCCGACGTGTTGGCAGCAGCCACGGTTGTTGCTCCCGCGTTGTCATCCTCGGCCCCTACTGGCCCGCTCGCTGTCCTGGCGTGGCCTGGTGCTTCGGCAGAAAGGTGGCCGCCCACGGAGGATTCCGGGCCGGCGGCCGCTTGGCCGGGAGAGTTGATGGATGGCCTGGGCGGCTGCTCACCGTCGCCCTCGACGGACTCGATGATTGATGGAGCGGGGCTCTGGAGATATGTGCCACGGGTGACGCGTATTGTGCGGCTGTCGTCCATGTCGCTGATCGAGGGGGCGCCGCCGCCGCCTCTCATGCGCGACTTCATTCCCGCAATGGAGAAGAACCCGGACCCGCGCCTGGAGACCGACTTCTCGGGCGAGAGAGCGGGGCCGGCATGTGGTGACGACGCTGAGAGCGCCAGGGCCGCCTCGCTGTTCCTGAAGTTGAAGCCGTGGTCTGCGCCAGCGCCAAAGGCACCGCCGCCCAGCATGCTCTTCCGATTCCTCGGCCCGGTCCCGTCGTCGGCCGGGGTGCTGGGCCGGAACTCGAGAGTGACGTCGACCGAGAAGTGGTCGCTGAGCGAGCAGCCCAGGACGCGGTGGCGGGCGACCATGCCGACGGCGGCAGACCGGACCCCCCACTCGCCGCCCAGCAGGTCCCTGTCTCCGGTCCCGGCAAAGACGTAGTCTATCCTACGGGCTTTCGCGTCCGGACAGCTGGGGTGAATGCCCGGGTCCTCCTCCCAGGCGGCCACGGCACGTGGCCGCTCGATGTCCAGGTTGCTGGTGGTGGCGCGCAGGTCGCTCACCTCGACGAGGCTCATGTGGCGGCTCGTCTTGCGCGTCAGCACCTTTTTCCTGGTCGCGCCGCTGCCGCCGGACTCGGTCACGCGCGGCGGGGCGCCCAGGCGGCGCTGGCGGGAGCGGCTCCAGCCCCACGTGTTGTAGGCGCTGTCCGAGGTGACGCCGTTGACGTTGAGGTTGTGGTCGGCGGTCGGGATGGAGCGGTTGTTGTTGCCGTTGCTGGTCTCGTCACCGTGCACGGCCTGCCATGCGTCCATCACGGGGGCCTCGGAAAGAACAAGGCGATGGGGCAGCGACTGCGGAGGCGCGTTGAGGTCGCCCAGGCCAACGACGAGGTGGCCACGGTCGGCGGCGGCGCGTAGCAACTTGGCGAAGTGCCATGCCTGGGCGGCGCGGTGAGGCGCGTAGTGGTCATGGGCGGGTTCGCTATATGCAGCGTGGGTATGCGTGTTGAAAACCTCGACGATGTGGTGGCGCGCCGGTCCGTAGCGGATGCGGGCGCAGGCAATGCCCTTTGCAGCGAACCAGTCGCCCTTTGTGACAGCGGTCGGGCGGCCGTTTAGGGGAAAAGGGTGCAGGCTCGTGTCCTCGATGGGCCAGCGTGACAGGATGACGAGGCCGGAGCCCACAACGCCACCGTGGAACAGCTTGCCATACGGAAGGACGGCACGGGTCTCGAGGCGGATGCTCTCGTAGTCGGTCTCGCTCCAGACCTCCTGCAGGGCCACGATGGCGGGCGCGGCGATGGCGAGGCGGCGCCCGATCTCGGCCATTCGCTGGGTCCTCCACTTGGAGACGTAGCGGAGGCCCCAGCAGTTGAGCGTGACGATGCTGATTTCGGTTGGGAGCTCGTCCATCTTGTCTGTGTGCTCGTGCTCGTGCTCGCTTTAGGTCTGTGGCGGTTGCGGGAGCACGTACACGGACACGCACCAGCTGCCTGCCTACTTCCCGACGAACTAAAAAGCCCGCGCCGCCAGTGGCTAAGTCGAGAGGCAGTTGATGGTGGGTGTGTGGTGGTGGTGTGGGAGGGTGAAGGTGGGAGGAGCAAAAGTGAAGCAGCCAAGAACAAACAAAAAGATGGAGAGACAGCCAGCACACACACAGACATACCCGGCAGGCAGCCGAACCCCTTAACTCGGATCAGGAACCATACCCAAGAGAAGGATTCGGATCCAGGACCCCTTGCCGGCAGCCACGGCGACAGACCTGACAGGCCTGACAGGGCTCCCAGGAATACGGGGGAGCACGCACCTTCCTGGTGAGGAAAAGCGAGGACTAGCGAAGAAAAATGCAACAAGCCCCCGTCTCTCCTGAACGGGCGGTGGCAGCCCGGCACATGTTGGTTCGTCCGGTTCACATGGGTGACGGATACGCAATCAGTTGGGGGTAAACAAACCAAAACATGGCAAGCCGGCGAGAGAACAAAGGAAAAAAAAAAAAAAAAAGCCAATCACGACATCAAATCGGAATTAAATGCAACGCTGAACATCGCATCTGTCCTACGTCAACTCCACTTGACCGGCGGTTTGGGTGGAGTCCCGCAAATTACGCTTCTTGCAGCTTCGCCATTCAGCAGCTATCCCTGCATTTTCCCGAGCTGCGAACGCGCCCCAGCACCATCATCACACACGTGGGCCCCACACCAGCAGACCGCAATCACCTCCACTGCAGCCCAGTCCCAGCTCCTGCAGCGCTCAGACCCTGCCCTAACCGAGTGACATGGGCCTGGAAGCGTGGGAAGCTTGTCTGCCGACCGCCCTGGCAGAAATCAATCCTCCGACGCGTGTTCTGACACCACAGCCAGAGGCCCACGCGACTGAATGCCTGCCTCTGCCGACCTGCTTGCCGACCGACCGACCGTTTTTGCCATGCCGACGTGACATGGCGTAGCAGCCTCCGAAGCACTTGTGTAGGAGCCGGCAGAAGCCGACAAAAGCCGGCCTACCGAGGGGCTGTTTGGTGTGACGCCTGGTGTGACGTTTCTCTCCTGTGCAAAAGCAGTTCGGGCAGCTCACAACCGAGAAGGCTCTTTTATATCCTAAACCACCGCCATGGCGGGCCCGGCCGCCGCCACCCCCGCCGCGGAGCCCCCATCCAAGCGCCGCAGGGTTCTGCGCGATGGCAAACAGCAGCCGCACGACGACGACGCCCGCTCCTCGCCCGACCCCCTCGCCCAAGACGACGATGCCTTCACCCCGCGCAGGCTGTCGATTCGAAACCCAAGACCGCCGCCCACCCACGACAAGAATGGCACCCCGTCCGGCACCTCTGCGCCGCCCTCCAGGACCCGATCACCCCGCTCGTCGCCCTCGCCCCTGAGATCCGCCCGGCCGGCATCGAGGTCCGGATCCGGGTCGAGATCCCGACGCCTATCCCTGTCGAGGTCCCGCTCCCGCTCCCGCTCGCCGCACTCAAGATCTCCATCATCGACACCCGACCGCCGCTCGCAGTCGAGGTCGAGGTCGAGGTCGAGGTCAAGGTCAAGGTCAAGGTCAAGGTCAAGATCTAGGCGTGCACGGAACCGCTCCTCCGGCTCTCCGTCACGATCACACTCCCGCTCGCCAACGCGCTTTCCAACGTCGCGCTCCCGCTCCCACTCGGGGTCGCCATCTCCCTATAGGTCCCGCTCCGGATCCAGCTCCCGCTCTCCTTATCGCTCTCCGCTGGACGGGGACGATCTCCAGGCCCACCTATTGCAGCAGCAGCAACAGCAGAAGCCGCGGAAGCCCGAGCCGGTGCGGGTCAAGGTCCGGTACCGCCGGAGGCTCGAGCTTAGGGGCCATATGCAACCGATCTCCCAGGTGCGCATCTCACCCGATGGTCGCTGGATCGCCTCGGCATCAGCTGACGGCACCGCCCGCGTGTGGGACGCCGCATCGGGCGCCCATATCGACACTCTCGTCGGCCACATGGCCGGCGTCTCGTGCCTTGCCTGGAGTCCGGACTCGGGCACCCTCGCCACGGGGTCCGACGACAAGGCTATCCGCCTGTGGGACCGCATCACCGCCGAGCCTGCCCACGGCGTCGACGTCGATGAGGACGAGGACGAAGACGAGGAGGACGCCGGACGTGGCCGGTCACGTGCCGCCAACGGCGCCAGGAGGAAGGAAACCAGCACCGGACCCGCCGCCGCCGCTGCCGGCGCTCGTGGCTCCCGGCGCCCGCTGCTGGGTCACCATAACTACGTCTACTGCCTTGCCTTTTCACCAAAGGGGAACATACTCGCCAGCGGGAGCTACGACGAGGCCGTGTTCCTCTGGGATGTCAGGGCTGGGCGCCTCATGCGCAGCCTGCCCGCCCACAGCGACCCCGTTAGCGGCATTGACTTTTGTCGTGATGGAACCCTCGTCGTCAGCTGCTCCACTGATGGGCTCATGTACGTTATATATAACCTTTCCCCTACATGTCTCAAACTTGTCCAGTTCCAACCAGGGACTAATGTGCTACAACCACAGCCGCATTTGGGATACATCGACAGGTCAATGTCTTCGCACGCTCGTGCACGAGGACAACCCGGCCGTCACAAGCGTGTGCTTCTCGCCCAACGGACGCTACGTTCTGGCTTTCAATCTTGACAGCTGCATCCGCCTCTGGGACTATATAACCCAACCCTCGACTGTCAAAAAGACGTATCAGGGTCACCTGAACAAGGGCTTTAGTATCGGCGGCTGCTTCGGCGTTGTTAAAAAGGATGACGATAACGCCGATGAAAACGACGAGGAACCAAACGACGGACCCGATTTGATCGACGGGGGAGAAGGCGAGGACGATGACGATGACGTCGATGTCCTGAGAAACGAAGACGACGCCGACAGCCAGCTGGGCCTGCGCCGCCGCCTGGACCGGAGACAGCGGCGGGGGTCGCCGAGGCAGCAGGTTTTCGTGGCCAGCGCGAGCGAGGACGGCGACGTGCTGCTCTGGGACGTCCGGAGCAAGGAGGTCGTTCAACGCATCGCCGCCGCACACGACGGCGTCTGCTTCTGGGTCGATATTGTCGGCGATACCATGGTCAGCGCCGGCAAGGACGGCCGCATCGTTGTCTACCGCAACGCGAGGGCTGCGAGGCAGCAGAAGCCCGCCGCCGCCGCCACCCAGCAAGCCGGGGAGGCGGCTGGGAATCAGCAGGAAGACCAGACCGTGACTAATGGCGCAAACAACAGTGACACGGAGCAAGGGGTCGACGACGGTGCCATGGAAATCGACGACGCGGACATCCAGGCTGCGCTGGCCGAAGAAGCCGAGGCCGTCGCCGCATGAGATACTTGGTCATGATCTACGTGGGGGAGACGATGACTCGTATCAGCAATAGCATAGCGTCAACTCATATTTGGAGTCTAATACACCGATAATATCCATCGTAATAACCCCTGTAACGAATGAAAGCGAAGCCAAGGAACGTCGTTTCCGTGCACCGAAAAGCCCCTGTCTATGCCGATAACCCGCCTTGTCTTCGTCAGTATATCATGTGCGAGCAGTAATAGGGGACGAGCTTGTTCGTTCTATCATCCGCCAGGGTATGTGCAGATCACACTTCTACTTGCCCATCTGTCCCGTGCCGTGTAGTACTGTACCACCGTCGCGTGTAGATGAGATGTTATATAGCATAGCCCAAAAGAAATCACAATCATCGCGCAAAAGAGGAGGAGGAAAAAAAAGATAAAACATGACATGACGGGATCACCGGGGGCGGGCAGAGAGAGACAGGGTTAGACGGTTAGATAGTCTCCCAGCCGCCATTGTTAATGTCTGCCTCAAGCTTCCGAGCGATGAAGCTGGGGATGCCCTGGCTGAGCCAGAGGCTGCGCAGCATCGAGTCGTAGCGCTTCTGGTTGAGGAAGAGCTGCCGGCCGTGACGCAGGCCCATGTCCATCTCGCCGTACTTGTCGATGAAGGGCGCGGGGCCCCACGAGCCGCCCAGGCCGTGGAGGTAAAAGACGGAGCACTTGCGGATGTTGATGAACAAGCCGACATTCTTCTGGCATCTGTTGTTCCGCCAAGGAGAATAGGTTAGTAAATCAAAGACGTGTGATACAAAAAAAAAAAGGGGGGGGGGAAACACAAGACTACCACTCACTTTCTCATGTGCTGCTGGCAGCCCCCGATGCGCTTGATGCTCACGTTCCTGCCCTCGCCAGTCCGCTCCTCCTTAAGGCAGCAGATGGCTTGGCTGCAAAAGACCTCGCCGCAGAGCAGGCAGATGGACGCGTCTGACACGTCCTTGCCCGTCGTGGGGCAGCGGCTGTTTGCGCACTGCTCGATCAGGTGATCAAAGTTCTTGGGCAGGCCCACGAGCTCGAAGATGGCAGGGTGGCTCACGAGCGCGCTCGAGGGCAGGCTGGGCTTGCGCGGGTGCAGCACGTCGTGCCGGATCCAGCCGTGCACCAGCTGCTGCGTCGCCTGCACCGGCCAGCCGCACCGCTCGCCTTGGCCGCCGCCCATGACGTCGTCGCCCCGGCCGCCGCCGAGGGCCGCGCACATTTCGTCAAACGAGGGCACTCGCAGCGCCTCGGTCAGCCGGTCCAGCTCTTCCAGCTCCGGGCTTGGCGACACATGGCTATTGAAGTCGACGCCGAAGCGGACGTAGAGCAGCACGACGCACTTGCGCAGGAACGCCAGCGCGTACCGGCGCACAAACGAGTAGTAATCAGCTAGCGAGCTGAAGCCGGGCTGGTCAAAGCCGCGGTTCTCGCCCAGGCTGTCGCGCGCCAAGATGGACACGTCCATGATGGAGCCCGAGGCGCCGGCGCGGGTGCGGATCGTCATGTCCAGCTCGACGACGCCGAGACAGAACGAGGCAAAATTGCGCAGAGCCGGGTCGTCCGTCTGCGGATCCACGAGCGGCGAGATCCAGGCCTGGGTCGGCATGTTGCGGCCCATGTGGTAGACCACCTTTGTGATCTCGGCCAGGTAGCACAGCCTCATCAGGTGCGCGATCTCCATCTTCTGCATGCGCATGACGCCAAACACGCTCTCGCATAGGAACACGAACGGGTCCATGGCCAGCAGCGGCCGGTAGCTGTCGATGGGCCGCCGCGAGTTGTTGGTCTCCTGGCCCAGGTACTGTCCCATGAAGAGCTGGCAGTGCTGCCGCTCGCTGTCCTTGCGGTACTCGCCCTCCAGCCGGTTCTCGCCCCCGAGCTTCTGCCCGCCCACCGAGATGTACGAGTCCACCGTCTCGGCCAGGATCCGCAGGTGCGTCAATACCTGCTCCGGTATCTTGTCCAGTAGCGTCAGCCCGTACTCGGTGTCGGTACCCCGCTGTGCGATCTCCACCGCCGAGATGGAGTAGCCGACTGCCCGCGCCAGGACGTCGCTGCCGCCTAGCTCGATCGAGCTGTCGTTCGACATGTCCGGAATGTGCTCCGACGCTATCTTGTTGGTCTTGAGAGTGTCGCGGAGGCGCCGGTACACTGAGATGAGCTCCTTCAGCATGTCGCCGCCGGCCTCGGGCGCGGAGCCTGGCCGCCGCGGGGATTCGGCTGCTGTTGCTGCTGCACTTGGCCCAGGGCCAAAGAAGCGAGCGAGGGCCCCTGAGCCCGGAATCCGGGATGACAGTGACGCCAGGCTGCTGGCCGGCTGCTCCCACGCGTCAACGATCAGCTGGGAAGACTTGTCGGCCACGTCCTTGAGAAGCACAGTTTGCGTGTAGTTCTTGAACGAGTTCTGGACCTGGTCGTGCGGCCGCATCGCTGCAAGTGCATAGTACGGGCTCGACGACGTCTGGTCCACGAGGAAGGAGGCGAACGAGCGGGTGGGGTGCAGAGCGCCAGGGTATGAGTCCTCGTGGCCCTTCCAGACGATGGGCAGGAAGGCGTTGCCGAGCGCTTTACACAGCGGGCACACGAACTCGAGCCGGTCCGTGTTCTCGGGGTGCTGCCGGGCGATCTGGTGCGTGTGGCGGGCGACGGTCGCCTTGAAGTACATCTCGAAGCAGGCGTAGTGCATGATGTGGCCGCAGCCCGTCGACACAGGCCCAGACTGGCAATCCCTGGCCGGGAAGCCTTTGCCGATCACCTGGCGCTCCGCCGTGAACAACTCGCCCGCCGAGTTGACCTTCTGCACCGTCTGGCGGTTCTCGCGCGCGACACCGAACGGTCGGGTGCTTTCGGCTGACCGGTCGAGATTCTTGGGTGTATTAAGCGCCTCTCGCACAAAGTCCGGGTCCTGCAGGTCCGTCTGCCGTAGTATTGGGCTCTCGGTGATGAAGGCGAAGGTTCCGTAGAGCTTGCGCTCGTCTGTGTCCTCCTGGCATAGCAGACAGGTCCCCGTAGGATACCTCCAGAAGTTCTTCTGCTCCTCCTCCATCGGCTGGGGCTCGCCCTCGTCATCGTCTACATCGCCCCAGTCAATGTCTGCCTGGCTTTCCAGAAAGCTCTGCTGTTGTTGCTGAAACTGGGCCATGACCCGGGCATGTCTATCCTTGGCCGCCTGCTTCTTCTTCTCACGTTCCTCCTCTGCATTGAGCCCACCTGCCGGAGATGCGGTACTTATCCGGTCAATTGAGATGCCCAGGCGCGTGTACGCAGCCTCGAAGGACCTCGGCCGCTTCTGGCGCATGCGCTTGAGGATCAGGCTGATCTTGGCATGGCACGCCTTGAGCTCGGGCTTGGTCGACATGAGATCCAGCAGCGTTACGATCGTCTTGGCCGACGGCGCATCTGGCATGAAGTTGCTCCGGGCCACCTTGTTCAGGGAATTTTTGACGAAGGAAGAGGCGTGGGCGGCGGCCTCATCGTCGCTCGCCTTGTCTTCCGAGATGGCGATCAGGATCAGATGCAGGACAACGTGCAGGTACGTCTCGATCCGCGTCAAGGGGACATTGGGTGTCAGTTTGGTGGCAACGAGGGGATACAGAAGACTGTAGTAGATGACCTGTGTGAACATGCCCGTCGCCGTGAATGCAGCCAGGCCGGCGAAGACGCCGGAGGAGATGGGTCGCAGCTTAGGCTCGAACACGATGTCGTCGGCCGGCCGGCCGGTCTTGGCGGCCATGGCCTTGCGGTAGGCGTTCTCGGATTCCTCGCGCTGGTTCTTGCTGTAGTGCGCAATATAGGGGTCGACGTCCTCGAAATAGCGCGGCTTGAGCTCGAATGTGCCGACGTCGGAGTTGCCCTCAGGGAACTTGAAGTTGGCGATCTCGCTGAGCACGGTGTGGAAGTCCTCCTGCTCCTGGTACTTGTCCGGCAGCTTGTTGCAGATCTCGGAGAAGGAGAGGGGTTTGAAGCATAGGACATGCGTGATGTCCCGCCGGATAGTCATCAGATTGGGGTTGGGCTCAACCTCTGTGGGGAGCAGCGAGGTGCGGTCACTGAGAATGACGATGAGGAGGTGCAGCATATCCTCGACGACATCGAGGTGCTGGATGTCGTCCTGAGCCGTCGACTTCTGTTCGAAGATGCCCTTGACCCACTTCTCCATGCTGAAGCGGTCCACGACCGAGGCGAGCACACGGCCAGGATCACACGTTACCATGGCCGTCTGGAGGAGGAAGATGTCGCGGTGGTGCGAGACATCGCGGTGGCTGACGCCGCGGTACGTGCCGGCCTGGTGGCGGAGGCTGATGCCGTTCCGCACCCACATGCCGGCCTTCATCTGCGAGAGCCAGGCGCAGACGCGGAGCGGGTAGTCGAATGCCGCCATGAGGTAGTCCTCGGCCGACATCTCGCGCCTTGGCATGACCTTGCGGCCCATGGAGCGAGGTTCCGCTTTGAGCTCCTGTGCCGTGAAGCTGAGCAGGGCGCGCAGCTGCTCGATGGGCATCGATTTGGCGCACTCGACCAGCCACGAGAGCGTGTAGTGGAGGGCGTGGTGGAAGCTGATGGGGTGCTCCTCGACCACAAACTTGACCACGCGGTAGCCGAGGGGCCTGTCGTCCAACTCAAAGTCGGCAAGGATTTTAAATTTGACCTCGTCCTTGATCTCGGCCTGCGTGAACCGCGCCCGCTCGGCCCCGATGGAGTTGATGATGACCGTCTTGGCAGCGAGGCGGAGGGCCTTGGACAGGTACTGCCAGTCACCATCGCCAATGTTTCGGAACGACTCGGCAAACTGCCTGCACAGGCGGTTGATCTCACGAGTGACCAAGGATGCGTTGATCCATGTGTCGGTCTCGTACTCGACGTGCTCACCGACGGCGCGCGTGTTGGGGCAGATGCCCTGGTGCAGCTTGACCAGGTCCAGGAACTGCAAGCGGTAGCGCTCCTCGGTACGCAGGCGCTCCTGCACATGCGGCGAGCCGAAGAGATACTTGAGATCCATGAAGAAGTGGTACATTCGCCGATTGGTGACCGAGCCCGTGTCGAAGGCGAGGACGGCGTTGGACGACACGTCCCAGGGATGTGCGACCTGGCGCATGGTCAGGAAGGTATAAAGGATGGCCATCAGCGTCGTTAGGAAGTTGCCGCGCTCCACGATCTCGGCCGTGATGGATGGCGTCGTTAGCATCTGCAGCGAGATATTTATGATGGAGTGGTCTGGCTCGCGGTCGCCAATAAGATACAGCTGTGCCAGCGTCGTGTACAGCCCCGCGAATCTCAAGCCGAGCACTCTCTTAAATTCGGGAATAGTGACGACCGTCGAGATGTATAGCGCCCGGAGGTCATTGCGCACTTTCTTCCACATGCGCAGGTCGAAAAGCACCATCCAGTCCAGCCGCACACGCTGAAAGAGGTCCTCGGCAACAGGCAACGTCCCCTGGTCCACGTACGCCTGGGGCACCTCAAGCCAGTATTTTCCGGGCCTCGGCGGCAGTGTCTTGGCGTTCTGCTTCACGCCCGGTGTCTTGGGTACCTCGATATTGCTTTTGGCATACACGGTCGGCGCGATCAGGGGCTCGGCCGTGTCCGAATCTGACGGCGTCACATCACGATTCCTTGCCCGACGTGGAGCCGGCGCAGGAGGGGGCGGCGGTGGCGGTGGTGGGTAGCTCACCATGGCTGTCTCGTCCTCCCTAACGACGGTGGCGGGCTGTTCAGGTGCGGCGGGTTGCTGTTCCTGCTGCTGCTGCTGTCCCGCCCAATCGTCCATAGCAACGTCGGCGGTATCTCGAGCGTCGACCATGACGACATCGTCGTCGTCGTCATCCACATCCCCGCCATTGCCGTCGTCCTCGTCTTCGTCGGCACCACCTAAGAGGTTCCGACTGCCGGTCATATCTGCATCGTCATCATCCTCATCCTCGCCATCCTCGTCGTCGTCGCCGTCGTCGCCGTCATCGGGCTCGACTTGGGCAGCATCAATGAAGCCGCGGGTGAGGCCACCGATGACAGTAACACGCCCGCCTTGCCGGACCGCCTGCATCAGCTGGGCTTCCACGACGCCGCGGTTACCAGCTACCCAGTTCGCGAACTCCTCCATCTCGCGTTTCTGGTCGATGAGATCCTCGTCGTCGATGCCGTTCTCGCCGACGATGGCGTGGTTTGCAGGACTGCCCCGGCGCCATGGCTTCAGCATCTCCTCGCATACGACGCGGCGGAGGACCTGAGAGTCCTGACCGACGACGCAGCCCGAGATGTCACACAGCCACTCGATCATGGTTCCACACATTTGCTCGCGGAAGGTGTCACGGGAGGAGCGGATGGTCACGGTGACCTTGATCTGCTCGAGGATCTTGGCGATATCAAGCAGGTCCGGGATACTTTCCGAGAAGTAGAGGATGGAACGGCCAATGGCGTCGGTCTCGTAGGCGCGTTTTAGGCCCTCGGCCAGGGGCACTCTGCACGCCCTGGCGACCTGGTCTCTGACGTCGTGCACCGTGTGCTTCTCATCGTTCCACAGCAACACGGCGTATTCGGGAGGGGGGCCGAGATCACCGCCGCCGTAGGTGGATGAGAGCCGGGACATGCGCTCGTCTAGCTCGATGGACTCGACCGTCTTGGCGGAGCGGAGCTGCTCGGGCGAGCACGAGATGATGTCGCACAGGTAGTCGAAAACGCGGCCGACGGTCATGCGGATGCTGGCGACCAGGTCGTCGGGCAGGGCGAGCGACTCCTTGCCCTTGCCCTTGAGGCGCTCGTGGTCAAAGATGGAGTGAATGGTGCAGAACATGGGCAGCTTCCACGCCTCGGGATCGCCGCAGTCGCAGCAGCCGCTGTTGCCGGGCGAAACGCTTATGCGAACCATGTGGTTGGTGTGGTCGGTCGAGTCGAAACAGCGGGCGCAGAGCACGCAGGTGTCGTCGGCGCTGCATGTGCGGCAGCTGTATGTGGCCTCGCCGGCGCGGAAGATGTGGCCGCAGGGCTTGCCGCGGGCGGCCTCGGTGAACTCGGCGCCCTGGACGGCACCCTGGGCCTCGCGGAGCTTGAGGGTGCCGTCGGGACGGGCGGGGCCGCCCTTGTCGGGGAAGAAGAGGCGCAGGTACTCCTCGCGGCCGCCAGCCATGGACCAGAAGAGAGCGCTCAGGAGGTCGCGGGCGGCCGGGTCCGAGTACCGGTATTTGTGCATGGCAGGCAGCCCCATCAGGAACTGACAGAGCTGCTGCTCCTGCGACGACATTTGCTCGTCCATCGTGTCGGCCGTGTCTTGAATCAGATCATCCTTGACGAGCAAGTGTGGTTATGAGGGCGCAAGCGTGCGTGCTGGTGCCGGTGCCGGTGCCGGTGGCTGTCGGAGCGGCCCTGGCCCTCCTTTATCGGGGCAGGCGGGCAAGCTCTCGTGGGCGGAGAAGTGAGGTCGGCGACTTGGCCTGCAGCGGCGTGGTGTTGCGGGTGGGGAGCCGAAGGGCGAGCTCGCCGGCGATTTTGGGTATCTTGGTCGAGGCGAAGAAAAATCGACAAGTTTCATGTGCTACACGAAGTTGCGGTTGATAAGGCGCCGTTAAGGCGGCTTGCTCCAGCTATTATGGGCAATTGTGAAGCTCAAGGCAACAGCGGGGTTCTGGACAGGGCTGCGCAGCTGAGTGGCCGAGATCCCCTCGCTGCCTACGACTTCCGACTTCAACTCTGGATCGAATGTGCGTGTGCTATAAGCTCAAGCTCCATGCTCCGCGGAAGCACTGCTCGCGTCAACGGCCGAGGACATGGAGGAACTGGAATTCGTCGAGTAGCGGTAGCCAACATTCAGTCAATTTTCCCAGCTTTGTGCCTCCTACTCATAACAAATTGAGACCTTAGCACGGCGGACAAATAAAATCTGCAGTTCCGACAACGCTGATTGGAACCCCATTACCCGAACTTATCTTGTAGGTCTCCTTTCCCATTTCTCGTATCGTTTCCTATTTCTTGTATCGTTTCCTATTTCTTGTATCGTTTCCTATTTCCTGTATCCTGAAGAAATATAACCCAGGGGTATCAACTGGAAGTTTTTGGGTGTTCTAACTACTCCGGTTGTGCAGTTTATACGGACTGCAGACCTTCATTTGGGGAACGTGCTTAGTGCCTCCAGAAGTCATAGATACATCAGCACCTGGAAAACTGTGCGAGCTGACTCTTGACGCCAAGGTGATATGCACATGTGCCCGTACACCCGTCCGCTCTTTCTGACATCGGCCCTTCTCGCACAACGCTCATACGGACCGACCGACTCGTCTGGCCATTGTCAACTTGGGCCGATTGCCGGTTGCCCGAAATGCACGGCGTCCTCGAGCTAACCTGCTACGTCGTAGTATCTTCGGATTGGCGTCCGCCTCACCGGCGCCAGCTGCCCCCGAGCCCCGTGACTGACGCCTCCCCCCATGCCATGCCCAGATCCGAACTCGGGGGTACTCAGTGTAGCGACGGTCCCAGTCCCAGCCCCAAGTTGAATCCGAGTGACATCCTCCTCTTCCCCCGCGCGCCATATTCGCCGCCTCAACCGAGACTCGACGATTATGGGGCCAGTGACCACGACGGCTGCCTGGAAGTCAACCTGCACGGACGCTGAGTTGAAGTTGAAAGAAAAAGAGATACTTATTTGACCGTCTAGATGATACCCAGGCTTCTTTCTTTCTAACCTGTACACGTCGGCTCTGATGTACACTTGCGCAGTTCCACGGCGCACAGCATGGTCTTTTCTTTGTCTTCGGCTCGCGCTCGCCCTGTTCACTCGTCGTCCTCGGCAGCCTCAACATACTTGTGGCGGATGTCCTTCCATTGGCGCTGTGAAGAAGGAAAAGTTAGGCAACTGCTGCAGTTTCCTGTCGGTCCAGCGAATGGGAAGGCCTGCTCTTACCCCCCTATTCATGTTGTCCCAGATCCTGTTCATCGTCGAGTCGTAGCCGCTGTTACGCCGCTCCGTCAGTGATTCCGCGTTCCCAATGGTTGTGCCCGGCCGTCGGTTCGAAGGAGTCGTCCCGGCGGGGATTGATTCAAGGGAATACGCACATGTCCCATGCGAAGGCACCGGCGAAAACGACGCCGAGCATCACGGCGTTGCGCCTGAACAGAGCACTAGAGAAGGTGACGGCGAGTGTTAGAATAGCGTGTCCGGTCGATAGAGCAGGCGGGGTCTCGAGGGTTCGACTTGCTTGTAGAGCGAGGAGGCGGCCTGGAGGTGTGTGGTGTCACACTGTCAGTCTGCGGAGCATCCTCTGGGGGAAATTCGGCGAGCGGCAGCCCGGGCGGCGGCAACAGTACTGACCATGGTGGCTGTGGGGTCCAATGGCTCGAGTTTCGCAGGGAAAGACCGTGGGCGGGCGATGGTGTGGTTTGCGATGCGCGGTGCGGGTTGCTTGGTGGTGGTCGGCAAAAAGCTGGAAATTCAATCTGCTCAGCTTCTATCACGAACCCAACCTGTTCCGATTCGCCGGCGCACCGGCGGCTTTCGGGTTGTGTGGCTGCTGGGTGTGGCTTCGCGTGGGCCCTGGCCTGTCTGACCGGGGTGTGGTCTGTGTGCCGTAGAGCTTCGCTCGCGAGTCACCCAATTGTCGGGAGCCCCCACCTACCTTCTCTCGCGCAGCACAACGCAACATTTGAATAGGTGGTGCCTGCTCGAACATCGGGTTCAATCGACTCGACTCGTTCTGAGGAGATGCTCGCCTCTCTCCGCCAGCTTCTTCTACGCTTCTGAAGTTGTGCTGCAATTTGCTGCGCGGTTCTTTCAACAACTTTTGCAATGCATGGCCCATGATGAAATAAATACATCTACCGCCTGAACCATACCTCGGTCTGCCCTCCCACGCACCGCACTCGCAGCCTCACACCTACCATCTTCAATCCGACAGCAGGGCGGATCAGGACTCTACCATAGCTCCTTCACGATGCCTTCGGAAGCAGTGCCCTCGAACTCCGGCATCGTCACCGACGACAACGGCCAGCGCCACATCCCCGAGTCAACACGGGCCGACGGCAGCACCCGCAAGGCCATCAAGATCCGCCCGGGCTACAGGCCCCCGGAGGATGTCGAGCTGTACAAGAACCGAACTGCCGAGGCCTTCCGCAACCGCGGCAAGAGTGCCGGCATCCCCGGCGCCGAGGGCCTGAAGGACACCAACCCCACTACCGGAGCTTCGTCCGCCGCCAGCAACAAGAACGCCAAGAGGCGCGAGGCCCGTAAGAAGGCCAAGGCCGCCGAGGACGGATCCGGCACGTCGGCAGCCGCCGGCAAGGATGGGGCGGCAGCAGCAGTAGAGGTCCCTGATGCCGCACAATCGCAGGAGGCAAACCCTGAGGTTGAGAAGGAAAAGAAGGTTAGGAACTTGAAAAAGAAACTCAAGCAGGCCAGGGAATTGGAGCAGAAGAAGGAGGACGGTGGCTCGCTCCTCCCCGAGCAGATCGCTAAGGTGATCAAGATCAACGAGCTGGTCAGGGAGCTCCAGGCTCTCGGAATCGACACAGCCGGCGAGACGAAGGATTCGGGTCCGGCCAATGAGGAGTGAATCATCCACGCCTCCCACGTTTTTCATCAGCCATCTTCCCTCTTATCTACCTAGCCTCCCACGTCACACCCAGCGATGGTCACGTTTCGAAGCGGAACGTTGAGTCCCTCCGATTCCTACCAGTCACGTGATCGCACACCTGCCGCCCAGGCCGTCCCCTTGGTCAGACGAGCGCCGCCAACTGCCTACTAGCGCTCCTCTGGGAAGGTGGGTGACATGGAAGTGTCGCTGGAAGCATGCAGGCCTAGCTGCAGGCCTCATACGCCCGAGGATGCCAGCCGACAAGACGGCATGGCACTATGTTTTTTCCACCTACGGAAACGCCGGATCCAATCGCGAATCCGCACTGGGGCTTTCACTGGGACCGTCAACGGGGGCACATGCAATATCTATAGAATCAGCCATACACAGCTAGGTCTCATGTTGAGGACGACCTCGATCTCCTATACTGAGGGATATCAAATGAAGAGAAGAAGCAAGCCAAGAAAGAGAAAGAAACAAAGGAAAGCACGGAAAAGAATGTGAACAGGCAGCAGGCCATAGGCTCCGAGCCTCACCAGTCCCGCAACAAGATGGGTGTCGTCCCCCCTGTCCAGCTAGTGCTGTCCGAAAACCCGCCGATGCTGCCAAACCATCAGGCCGCCTCCCGCCCCCAACGCCGTTCGCCTACACAACCTCGCCCTGGAGAGAATGTGTCTGTCACTGTGCCACATGCGGGCATTTCCACCAACAACTCCGACACCACGCGCCATGTAACCTTTCCCAAGCCCCAGGAAAACCTATGTACGAAAAGCCAATCATAACGTCATTAAGCCAACCCATGATTAACCCAACCCCTGAAAGCGAACCTACCCCACCCACACACCGGGCGTCTTTAGCCGAAGCAGGCCAGTGCCTCCAGCGGCCTATCCCGCCCGCTGTCGATATGGTGCTCGGGCGTTTCCTGCTGCCTTGTGGCAAAGGTCTCGTTCAGGAACTGCACAAACACGTCGACGTCCTGAGCAGTGCTCATGGGCCCCAGGCTCGCGCGGACGACGCCCGTGGGCAGCTGGTTCACCATGCTGAGGCCGTGGGGGCCGCAGTGGTGGCCGGCAGACATGGCCCTCTCGAGCTCCCAGGGCTCGTAGTCCAGAGCGGTAAAGAGACCACCAGGACAGCAGATGCCTGTGGAAGGAGAAATTACAAAGTGTGTCAGCGTCAACAGGTCCGTTTTCGAGACGCGGGAGTCACGGAGCGGAAGGAACTCGGGACTTACCTCCAGAGCGGATATATATGCCCTTGCTGTTGGCCACCTCCTCGACCTCGGAATACGGCACGTACGTGCCGTCTGGGTGCACGACGTTGAAGGCCATGGTGGCCCCCTGTCTGTCCGCGTCACCAAAGGCGGGGCGGCTGCCCTCCTCGTCGCCGTAGATGTGGCAGACGGGCGCACCGTTGTGGTGCCTCAGCCCGGCGACTCCCCGGTAGAGGCGTGCGGCCAGGCGGCTGGTGTGCCGCGACACGTTGTCCATGGACCCGTACAGCCGTTGGTGCACGTCCATGGCCTCGCCCAGCGCCAGGATGCTGTGGAAGGGCAGCGTGCCGTCCTCGAGCCCGTCGTGGATCTTGTACTCGCTCGCCGACGGGGACGAGGACGAGGACGACGGGGCGGCGGCCTCGTGGCCCTTGGACATGTGCCACGCCTTGCCGACCGCGCCCACCATGGTGACGGTGCCGCCGCCAAAGTACTTACGCAGCGTCAGGATGTGGCCCGAGTCGCGGCGCACCACCAGCCCGCCCAGGTCGGGGAACCCGAAGATCTTGTAGAAGGACAGGGCCGTGAAGTCGGGCGCGGCGTCCGGGTTCTCGAAGACGCCCGCCATGGGCTTGGTCATGGCGAGCGCCGCGGCGTCCAGGAGGCTGTACGTGTTTGCGTGCAGGCCGCGGCCGTTGCCGCCCGGCCCCTGGCGCAGCTTCCCCGCCCACGAGAGCGGCAGCCGCCGGCCCGACATGTTGGACTGGCCAGGGTAGGCAAACAGGCCGAGGCCGCCGGCGGCCCGTCGCCGGCCCCTCATGCTGTTCTCCAGGGCGCCGCGGCCCAGGTCGTCGCCGGCAAGCCAGGCCTCGACCTCGACGTCGGACCCGAAGCAGCGTGCGTGGCTGCTGCTGCCGCCCCCGCCGCCACCGGCCGCGCTGGCGCCGCCGGCCAGCTCGCGGACGCCGACGAGGCTGGTGTGGGAGTCCTTGTGGTAGCCGTACCAGAAGGAGCCGCTCCAGGTGCGCTCGGCCAGGTCCCGGAAGGCGTCGGCCACGAGCTTGATGGCGGCCGTGGCGTTTGCGACGAAGACGAGGTCGAAGTGCTCCGGGTCAGCGCCCAGGAACCGGAGCGCCTTGTCCCGGATGTCGTCCACCATGTCCCCCGACACCTTGGCCGGCTCGTTGGCCGAGTGCGGGTTACCGTATAAGTTTGTCGTCATCTTGTTGGCGAAGGCCTCGACGGTGGAGCGGGCGTATATGGTGGTGCCGCTGTGGTCGAGGTAGATGCCTGGGAAGAGAGACGACAACGTGACGCCATTGTCAGCCAGCTGGATTCATACATGATGTTTTGCTGTAGGGTAAAGGTGTTGTTGTTGTTGTTGTCGTTGCAACAGGGCGAATAAGAGAAGAGAGTAGAGAGACTTGAAGCATATAATGCACTCACCCTGGTTCATATGAGGATACTCCCTGTCCCTTAGTGTCTCGACAGCCTCACCGTAGGGCCCGTCGCTGTACGCGTTGAGACCTGCCGGGAGCAACATGACCGCCGGCTGTCTGTAGGTTGACGCCCAGCGACGGAGCGAGTCGCGAGCCGCACGCTGACATGCAGCGGCATGCTGCCGGGACGAGACGAGAAGAAGTGGCCTGCTGGGGCTGTTGTGTGCCCTGGGTCGTCTGACGGCATGATCGGTCAACAGGCACGCCCGAGGCCGCAGGGCCCGGACGGGGCCGTCCAGTCGTACCAGAGCCATCCTGACTCCAGTCTCGGCGGGTATCTTCGCCGGCTGGGGTTCTTCTTTCTGAAGTATAGGTCTCCAAAAGGCACAACAACAAAGTACAGCACAACAGCAAAGAGATCAGACGAACGGGAGGGGGACCGAGGTCAGGAGGAAGGATCTTTTTGGGTAGGGAGTGGAACACGGAGAGGGAAAATCAAGGCAGCCAGTGGATTCCGATTTGTGTGGAAAAAAGAAGTCCGAAAGAGACGCGGTTTATAGTCCGGCCCGGGCGGGGGGGAGCTGGAGGGATACATCGACGGACTGCCTCCCACCGATCCACCATGTACCTTTGACATGTCGACAAGGGGGCGACGCTAGCCAGCTTGACGTACGTCGAGATACTACCCAACCCAACCTTGCCTGCCGCCATCCCATCCCACCCCCCGGTACCGAAACCCTCCCCTCCGCACCCGCAGCAGCAGCAGCTGTGACGACGTGGAAAAGGGTTCTAGTCTCGACCCAGAAAGGTATGCTGCTGGGCCCGGCCATCATGCATGGCTATACTGTGGTTGGGCGGCACTCCCTTCCCCACCATACCCTCATTGGCAACCTCGGGGAGAGGGAGAGGAGGGGGGAGAGACGAGGGTGGTGCCTAGGAAGCTGCAGGTTGGCGAATGCTGACCGGGTGTAGGCGAGGCCGGCTGTGGGCAACCCCGTCGCTCTCGTCTGTCGTTGGCGAGCTTCAACTCCACGCCACCCCCAACGGACGATCTGGGCACATTCCGTTCGTTTCCCTCCTTTACCGCTTGGTGTGCGCACCCCAGCGGCAAATTCGGGTTGCGTCAAAATAA
>JNVV01000005.1:437244-468114 GCA_000733355.1 Falciphora oryzae
GGTTGGAGGGAAAAAGAAAAAAGAGGAGACGAGGAGGGAGGAGGGAGGTGGTGTGTGGAAGGGTATTCACGATAGGTAACGACGAAAGCTGAGCAGCACGCCCGCAGTAGCTCGAAACGAGTGAGAAGCATCCATGCAGGACAGACGAGGTAGACTCGAAGGTAAATTTACCAGCCGGACTGATCATAGCGTGCCGCGTCCCAGTTTGGACTCCGGGTTCAGCGGCCGAAAGCGGCGGCCCAACCTCTGACCTGCCGCCGATAACATGCGGCAAAAGAAGACAGCGCTAGAGAACTTTCCCACTTTCGTCTCGTCCCTCCCCCTCCCCTTGCTCTCGGTTTCTTGCTGGAAGAGGCAAGTAATCAAGGGAGGGCAACAGTGCGGAACGCGTGGCGATATCCGGCCGGCCATTCGTCCCCACCAGTTACTTCGGATACCATCATCAAGCACCAGCTCCCACCGCCAGGAACAGCAATAATACTACTAGTGCTGTCCAAAACAGACAGGGACAGATGAGCCGGAATCCTGACCAAGCCCATGGCTTCTCTAGAAAAGAAAAGGGTTATCATACCCCAATCGCCAAGCTGAGTCAGGGCGAGGGATCCCTCGGAGTTGTTTGGGGGCCGCGAGGAGGCATGAGCTAGGTTTGCCTTACGAGATTGCAACCCAACCACAAGCACCTCACAAGCCACACTGGGCAGAGGGGCAAGACAGGGAACGGACAAACAAGAAATGTTTGTGACGGAGAGTATCAAACGCACTGCAGTCGGGGTTGCATGAAGGACGTGGTCAGGAGGAGGAGATATCTGGGCAACAAGAGACCTGCAAGAGGCTTGCAGTGGTCGTAGGACTGAAAAGCCTCAAGGGTGGGTCCAAAGGCACCGGTCAAGTCAAATTCCCTTTTGGGTTGGTCTTCTTATACAAATGCGGAAAGAAACACGTGGGGTCCGCGGCGCGGTGAAGTGCGGTGAGCCCGAATGGTGCAGGCGCGGCGGGGGGAGGCATATTGTTGGCATCGTCGTCCGTGGCCGCAGAGCCACGAAAGGACGGGCATACCGTGTTTGTGATGTCCGCCATAGGTGGTCGCACAGCATTATCCCCAGACGAATAGAAGATGGTTGCGGACCGCAGGCTAAGACGGTGATATTGGAGCCGCTAGGCTGGAAGAGGCTTATACTGAGGAACAAAGGGCATCCGCTTCTGAGGTGCAAGGAAACAACGGACGAAGCAGGTAGGTAGGATGGGAGGCAGGAGGACAGCGGGCACGAGAGAAGACGGGGACCGTCATAGAATATGGTTCATGGAAAGTGCAACGACGCCTCCTTGTGGCATTTCCTCGGCCCCTCTCGCCCACGGGACGACGGTGGGTTTTGTCGATACCTCTTCGGGTACCTTGGCTTCATGGGCGGTGGGCAAGGTGGCAAGTGTACCCTCACCGGTACACATTTCGGGCCCGTCTCGAGACGATCCCTCGAGAATACCCCTCTCTTGGGCACCGCAGCGTGCGCAGAACCAGGCTCACGGTGTGCGCTTGCATATGTCCGAAGTAGGCCACGGGCGTCGCTGTCGCAGTGGGCAGACGCCCGCAAGAGGGGCCAACCCCGGATTTCGGCATGGCCCCGGGGCGTCGGATTCGGCGGCTGTACATAGGTAGGTAAGCGAGAGTGTGAGCGATCTGGAAGTCGACTGGCCCGTCTCTATCTCTGTGGGGGGACAATGACACGGTGCGTGAATGTGACGGGCCGGGCAATTGGCCGGGCAGTTCCGCCCGGGAGGGGGTGCGCAAGCCCAGGCCCGTTGGCTGGCCATGGCATGGTTAGCCAGAGAGGGTATGTATGTTGGCAGCTCACGATGTGTCCTGCCCGTGCCCTGCCCGCCCCTTGTCGACAGACCAGGCCAGTGATGCACGCTTGCGCAAGACGTGGCCAACTAGAGTGACAGCTCGCGCTAGCTTGCGTCCTCTAGACGGTAACGACGTGGCTGGTCGGTCGGGTGGAGAGTCTTCGGACCTTCCTCGTGCGGCGCAGTGCAGGCAGCGAGCGTTGCTGGTGTGCGGCGCAATGGTAGTAGAAAGAAAGTAGAAGGAGGGTCAGAGACAGAGAGAAAAAGCAAAAAGTGTGACGAGGAGCACACACTAAATGGGCCAGCGCGCGGGTGCTGCAAGGGACGCAGGGACGCCCGCCCGCGTGCTCTTCTGTGACTTGACAGCGGCAAGCGGCGGCATCAAGGCAGGACCCGATCGTTGCAGCTCAGGCCCCAGGCTGTGAATGGATGGAGGGCGAGATGGATGGAAGCGTGACCGTCGAGATGCCAGCTTGGAACCAAAAGGACGGGTCTCCAAAAGAGTCCATTGGAAATTCTGCAGAAAGATTGGCCAGGAGCGGGGGATCAATCACAGGACTTGCCGAATTGATCCGCGGTGCGTCTCAGGTCGCACGGGCCAGCAGGCGCCCCCTCCAAAGAGCAGCCCCAGATACCGGGGTCCCCCTGCTTGTCAAGCCAGGCTCGTGACCCAGACGACGCCCTCGTGCTGGCCACTCAGGCCGTGTCTCACCAGGTCGCAAAGTCACACCGCTCCCCAATAGCTGAGGACATCGCAGACGAGCGACGGCACAATATCCACTCCGCGTGCATAAAACAGCATTGACAGACATCAACGGCCTTCCCTTAGCCGTTTTCTGGAATTAGAACTATCTATTCATGGTATCACTTTTGAACTAAACCCGTGCTCCCATGTGACAAGGCAACCAGCCAATTAACATTACAGCCCTCCTCCGCCGCCGCCCCGTTGTCTCACGAGGCAGCTGATACTCTCTGCTGATAGGCGAGGCTGTCGAGCCTTGCCCGACTAGACAGAGAGCTGAAAGATAAGGAGAAAGGGGAGAAGAAGGAGGTGTAAGAAAAACAAACCCCAAAAGCCGTCTCTAGCCGATGCGTTGTTCTTCAACCTATCTGGCCGAGAAGAGATGAGGTCAACCCCGATCCTTTTGACGCCAGACGCCGCTCTTCCCACGCAACCCCCAATGTTTTTTTTTTTTTTTTTTTTTTTTCTTGTCTGTTTCATCTTCGAAGCCCCCAAGTCATTATCTCCGAAAGCTTCCCTCCGTGTGCTGATTAGACGCCGAAAGCGACGGCCACGAACATAGCCACGGCTCCAGCCGCCGTGGCCATGCCAGGCAGCGCAGCACCGGCAGTCACGGGCATGGAAATGGCCGGGGACGGGGTGCCCGTGGTGTTGGAGGGCGTGGTCGGGGCCGGGCTGCTGGTCGGCGAGGCGGCCAGAGTAGACGAGGCGACCGTCGTAGACGACTCGCAGTCGTCCATTGTGGGCTTGGGAGCAGGGCTGCCACCCGAGCCGCCCTCAACCTTCTTGAAGTTGGCACAGCTGATGCGGGTCTTGTTGGCATAGTGCAGCACGAAGCTGCGGTTGCCAAAGTAGGCGCCGATGCCCTCGAGAGTCGACGCGTACTTGTCCGTGAACGTGGCCACGAAGGGGTCCGACTTCACCTCACCCCACTTGCCGCTCAGGTCGCCGACCTCGCACGTTGCCGGAGCCGACGAGTTGCAAGGCGGGTTCTCGCCGCGGAGGAAGGGGTCCAGGTGCGCCAGCGTGGCGGTGCAGTTGCCATCCTCGGGAGCCGGCGCGGCGTGAAGGTGGTACTCTAGTGGTTGATTGGTCAGTATCGTTCTCTCTTCTTCTTTTGCTTTTCTCTTTCTTTATACGGCATAGATTATGCGGGCCATTGTCCCATCTAGTGGATGGTACACATAACGAAATAATCAGGGGGGGTTGGACTCACTGAAAGGGCCGCCCTCCTTGGGGAGGTTGGAGAAGTGGACGTTGAACATGACGCCGACGCCGTCGGGGCTGGCGACAGCCGAGATGTGACCCTTGGCATTGCCGCCCTCGGCATAGGCGGAGCCCTTGGTGAAGGCAACCTCGGGTAGGGTTGCAACATAGACAGCGCCAGGGGGGTTGTTGGAGATAACCAGAGCGTCGCCGAGTTTCTGCATTCGCACACGTGTTAGCAAGCACGGTCAGGGCTGTGCGTGTTCTCAACAGCAAAGTGTGGGAGCAGGAGAAACATACACCGGTGGCAGAGGTGTCCTGGGCGCTGGCGCCGATGGTGGCGGTGGCCAGGATGGTGGCGATGGCCTTGATCTGCATCGTTGCGGTCTAAACTGTGCTTCCTGTATGGGGATGAGGGAATAGGTGGATGGTGCGCGGTTCTAGGTTGCCGTGGTTGTGGCCTTGGGGATGCCAGGTGGTTGGTCTATGAGGAGGCTGGTCGGTGGCCGGGCGTTGGTGGAAGAGGGACGACAGATGGGTATGAAGTGAGGGAGGACCGGAAGCGGAGGGAGAGGCGGCGAGGAAATGATGTTTATAACGGAGGCAGCGGCGAAGGTGCTGGAGGGAGGAAATAAAGGATTGGGTGACAGGGGTGCGGCAGCCAAGGTACCTCCTACTCGTGTACCACTCAATGAAAGGAGGGCGGCGGGCAGCAATGTTGGATGGGGGCACAGGCTTGGGATCAAAGGGCGGACGGGGACGTGTCAGGTCGCGCAAGTGCTGCCAACGACTAGTAGCATGTCAGACTCCCTGATATTCCATCGGGGAGGGCCGCTGGCAAACAGACGAGAAGATGCCGCATCATTCATTCGAGGCGCAAGGACCTTAGATGCGACCAAGCATGCCCAGACTGCGCGGTGGCAGCCCAGCCCGTCCATCGCCCTGCCGGAAGGGCGGCAAGGCGGACGCGGCATTCATTGAAGAATCACTAACACGTCACTCTGTGAGGGGGACGGGGTCGCGCCCCTCCAGAAAGGGCGGGCAGGGATGGCTAAGGCTGGCCGGTACCTGCAGTCACATTTTTAGTACGGGGGCCTTGTCCCCACACCACCCGATAGCGGGAGCGGCTTCACCAAGCAAGGAGGCGGCAGCTGCTGGCTGCGAACGAAACGAGGAGGCGCGGCGTGGCTCAAGTGGTGAAGAGAGCAGCTCTTGCCTCCATTGTAGCTCGATGCTCTCCCTCCCGCCTACCCACCCCAAAAAAAGGTCATCCAAGATTGCCCCACCCCTGCTCAGGCTTGGCGATGGGGTGGCGCTGGCGATCATTTCCCTCCTGTCCATTCAACGGCGGGCCTGCACCCGAAGCCTCTTGCGCAATCAATTTGCTTCGCAAGCGGTAGCCGCACACCGCCGGCCACCGCAGGCAACGGAAGCAAACAAATTGGTGAATGACTTGGGGAGCTTCTCGCGGCCAGTGAAATCTGCGGGACAAAGCATGCCAGGTTCCGCCGTGCCGGTTTCGTGCAATCATTTCCCGTGAATTCCCATGTTAACAGGCGACGCGTTCCGCAGGGATCTGCCTTGTGCGGAGGTGCTCGCTTCCTGCTTCCTGCAGGTGCCGCATTTTCAGGTTTCCCCAGACCTGAGCTTTCCATGGGTTATCGCATCGTCTGTGCGAGCAGCGTCCAGCACACATTCACACCACCACACCCCTAAGCTCCCTAAGCTAAGGTGCTAAGCCTACGCAAGTGTGCTATCCCTTTTTTGAAATCTCCTTGGCCGTCAGCCTCTGCGGCCACAGGCTTTTTGTTCTTTTCTTCTTCTCTTCTCTTTAGCCCTAGTGCTTGCTTCTTTGGAACCTGCCTCAAATTCGCCTATTGCTTGCAGGCATCCACGCCCCCCTGCACATCGCGCCCGCAGGTTGAGTGCCCTGGGCAACGGGGATGCGATAGGCTCCGTTTGGCCAGCCAGCCACGCAGGGCCCCTGTGCCGACTCCCGACAAATTATTGCGACTGCATTCTGACTGGCTGAGCCCAAGTCTTGGATGTTTCGTTTCTTCGGTATCCCTGCAGAGAGGCTGGAGGTACGGGCGTAGGTGCGCGGCTACTCGCACCCTGGCACTATCGAAATCTCGTAATGGGAGGCCAACGCAGCGGCTGTCACGGCTGCGACGGCAGTTTTGTTCTTGTTTTTTTTTCGCCTTGGGCTGAGCACAGCAGCCTGCGAGAAAGCCGCAGGGACCCTTCAATATCGGGTGTGCTAGCGCCGTCTTCCCATCCCAACTTCAAGACGTGGGCTTCCGCGGTCCGTGGAGGGGTGCCAACCCAAAGTTAGGATGCCAGTCAAAATCTTCGTCCGACGTCGTTGGCATCCAAATTGTCCCGAGAGGGACGCGGTCGTGGCTCTTGGAGGAGCAGAAAGGTGTTGCACAGCCTGTCTGCAGGTGCTCACAAATGTCCGCGACCTGTCGGAATCTTCCACTCCCTGGCTGCGACTAAGCGCGGAGACTGAAGCTATCCCCACTTGGGCTACCCGCTCGCGTTCTTCGCACATTAGTGCAAAAAAAAAAAAACCATCCATCATCCCAAAAGACAGCCTGCAGCAGAACCAATGCATGTACGACGTGCGCTTCTACGCTGCCAACAGACGCAAGAACGTTATGCTATTAGTTGGGCTGGCCGACGTCGACAGGCTGGCTCCTGGAGGAAGCATCGTGGCGTCTCCTTTCCCGGTGCCTGGTGGTCATGTTGGCATGCCCAGAAGACAGCGTGCACGGCTTACACGGTTGGTTGAAGTCCAGGCTCGGCCCCGCAGATGCCTGGGGATGGTCACTCCACCACTCCACCGCCTCCACCGGACTCTCCAGACCCAATCGCTGATGTTGGTGATCCCCAAAGTGGCGGGTAGTCGTGGAGATCAAGCTCTTCACGACGGAGTCTGGGCCGTTGGCGCCCGACTTTTCCATGCTACCTCACAGACATGTACCTCTCGACACAGGGTGGTTTCTCGCCTCCCGAGCGAGAGTCGTGGGCGAATGGCGACGATTGCTCCCCCTTTGATGAATCACCTCGTGTGCAAGAGCATCACGGCGGGCGGGGACCGTCGCTGATCAGTTCGGTCTTGTTTCCGGTTTTACCCCTTTCGTATTCCCAGTCGAACAGGTATCCTACCGGCTGTGGGCTGCAGAAGCTTACCCTGCCATTAACCTCGGATTCTCGGAGTGTGTCTTCCTCCCAAGATCCACGGCGTTTGCCGACGACTACCCGCTTCTGCGCACATCGCCGGCCTCGGGGCGGAGGATACCTAGATGACGAGAGAAGGATGCTGCAATATCGACGCGTGTCTACTTGCAGAGTACTCTGCCAGTGAGGATACTGTCTGACTACCAACCTGCATCGTGTGTGATGACCTCGACCCTGCGTTTGTGCCGTTTCATCGCAGACCTCACCCGGCCGAGTGGTGCCAGTGTGGTGGTATCCGAGCAAACGCCCCCGCCTGTTGGTTGCAGTTCACGATGCGACTGGAATCCTCCGTGCCTTATGGATTCTCTCATGCCAAAACCCAGCAAACACCCACGTGGGGTGGGACCAGCAGTGCTTAGCCGCATGGTTCGAAACACGGTCACGGCTCTGTGCGCAATTGGCCAGGGGCTTGGGGTTGTTTGAATGGGTGACACCTCTCCCGAGAGCAAGCCCCCTCCGGATCACTCTGCATGCCAAACCCCAACATTGATCGGGGTTTTCATTCTCGACAGGTCGTGAGCCTCCCTCCCTGTGTCTTGTGTGCGAGGGATGCGCCGGTCCTTGCCATCCCATACCCGTAAAACACAAACGGCCATCGGAATGCGCAATGAGACTCGCTATGTCAAGGGGTAAGGGTGACTTGATTATTCACAGGGAGGTACCTGGGTTGAAGGCGTCGACTTCAGTTTACCTGCTATTACCGAGGGGTCATGGTCTCATCCCATCTCTATCAACAAAGCTTGACTCTTTTGATAAACGTGCGGCAGCGGGCGCCAGGGCGGTTGTCCATATTTTCAGGTGAGCGGCGTATGCAGAACCCGTGTCTGTTCACCTCGGCTTTGACTGAGGTCAGGGGGTTTCGAGCAATGGTGAATCAACCCCTTCCGGGTTTGGGGGCAAGGAAGTTCGGGTGAACCTTTGTTTAGCGGCAGTCCATTGAAAAGCTTGGCCGAGAGTTTGTCTGCGACGACGATTCAATCAACCTCAGGTCGCTGATCAGTGAAAACCGCAACGCCAGCTCTGAGAGCTTCCATGCAGCCCGTCGAGGAAGCGAGCTGTAGCTGATGGTGGGGACCGAGCTGGGTCGAATGTGGATCTGAACGGGTGGGACTTCCCGTTCTTCTCGTAGTCAATGAGACGCCAATTGGAGCTACACCCCACGACGCACGTGCCAAGTCCATGCATCCAAGTGACCGCGTGTCCGTTTGAGCTGCCGAGCTTCTAATCTTGACGACGAGGTTCAACCAGTGACGACGAGGTTCAACCAGTGACGACGACGGCGACGACTACAGCGACAACGACGAACTCCCGACAGGCTGGCCACCTCGGAACTCCGCCACACGCAGCGTCCCTCCGACGGGCCGATCCTGAACCCGAATTGACGCACCAACAACCGCCCTAAACCACACACAATGGCACCGAAGCGCAACGCAAACCCGTCGGCGAAGGAGACGGCGGCTGCTTCTCCCGCTCCTGCTGCTGCTGCTCCCGCCGTGGTCCAGACTCCCTCCAAGCCCGCAAAGGCGGCACCAGCCTCGTCCCGCCAGGGCTGGGACCAGATCGTCAACAACGTCGTCGGCTACTACCAAAAGTCGACGCCCCAGCGCACAAAGCTGATCGACGTCTTCCTGGCCTTCCTCGTCGTCGTCGGCGTCCTCCAGTTCCTCTACTGCGTCCTGGCCGGAAACTACGTGCGCAGCCCTCCCTGGCCTACCCCCTAGGCACACTGGACTTTCTCTTGCTACTTTTGCTGACTTTTGGGCGTCTGCTATGACAACAGCCCTTCAATGCCTTCCTCTCGGGCTTCTCCGCTACCGTAGGGCAGTTCGTCTTGACTGGTGAGTCGCATACATGCCCTCCCCTCCGGAACAGTAGGAGTTCTTGACGCTAAAGTGCATGTGTAACAAATAGTCTCGCTCCGGATCCAAGCCAACGAATCGAACGCATCCGACTTCCCCTCGATTTCTCCAGAGAGGTATGGGTGCTCATAATTCCCCGACTCCTCTCCTCTTCCTGAAGTGCATCTAACCCGCCTCGGAAATTTTCAGGGCATTTGCCGACTACGTTGTAGGCAGCCTGATTCTTCATTTCTTCTGCGTCAACTTCATCAACTAGTGTGCCACGTACGGGGTAGGCGATGGGAGATAGGATAGGCCGCAAAAGCCTGCCGAAAACAAAAACGCAGAGCGAACAGGCGAAGCATTCAAGACCAGGCGCCGCGAATGCACGGCTGTACAGATATCATGGTGAAAAAGAAACAGAAGCCATTTCCGAAGAAGGCGTCCATAAACATATCGGGCCACCATTGAAACAAACCTGTGGGTTGTAAACAGCTTTCTGATTCGAGAGCTCTATATCTCTAGCTCTTTGTCACCGATTTATCGAAGTGAAAAAGGGGGCGGTACAGAACAATGCTATGAGTGGCACCAAAGACAAAAGGCTGTGACGTCAGGTTTCCGCTCATGATGCCTCCTCGGCTGCCTCCGGCTCTGCTGCTGCCGCAGGTGGCGGCGGAGGGGGTGGGGTAGCAGCAGCAGCGGCGCCTGCCCTGGGTGGTCCCGTGCTTGTGGCTCGTGGTGGCGGCGCCACGGGGGTAGCCCTGCCGCTCGACGCCCCACCGCCGTCCAGCTCCCTGCTCTTCTGCTCCTGCTCCTTGAAGTAGTCGTTCATGGCGGCCGCCCCCTTGGCGCCGCCGTGATGCCTATCCTTCTTCTTGCCCCGCGGCGGCGCGGCGCCAGCCCCTGCTGTTGCGGCTCCCACCAGCTGCGCCGGGACCAGGAAGTCGCCGCCGGCCTGCGGCGGCGGCGGAGGCTGCTGCTCGCCGGGAACGAAGACGCTCGCGCCGTCAGACAGGAAGGGCGGGGCCTGGGGCATCTCGGCCGAATAGCTGCCGCCGTATCCGCCGTATTGGTTCTGGTTGTCAGCAGCGGCGCCGCCGTCGAACATGGTCTCGCCGGGCGCGTCGACGGGCTCGTTGAGCGGGGCGGGCAGGCGGTGGAGGGCGCCGTAGCCCAGGACGCAGCCGAGGGCGCCCTGGCCGCCCCAGTCGCGGCTGGGCTGGATGGAGAGCAGGCGGGTGACGTTGTACTCGTTGTTGTAGACGTAGATGCTCAGGGGCCGGCCGATGTGCTCCTCGACCAGCTCGCCCAGGCCGCCCTCGCCCAGCAGCACGCCGTCGGGCGAGCCCAGGATGTAGTCGCTGTAGGGCAGCAGGCCGGCCTGGTCGGCGGGCGAGTTGGCGGGCACGTCGAGCACGTGCCAGATGTTGGACACGGCCGACAGCGGGGTCCACTGCAGCGTCAGGCCGAGCGAGGCCGTGTCGGCGGGGACGGGGATCTGCAGCGCGCGCGTGCGTTGGCCCTGGGGAGAGAGAGAAAGGGGGACAACAGGGGTTAGCTATGGAATCGGGATGCGCGCGCTCGTTGGACATGGAGAGGTAGGCATATCATACCTTTGCGCTCCACAGGCCCAAGGTGACGGTGCCGCCGGCGCAGTTGCGCACCTCCTGCGCAAAGAGCCTAGGGTCCGGGTTGTCGATCATGCGGCCGTTGATGCCGACGACGAAGTCGAACCACGGCTCGATGGCGAGCTCCAGGTTGCTGTTGCGCAGGACCTGGAACCCAAAGGTGAATTGCTGGCCGCTCTTCTGCTGCTGGGGCGCATCCCCGTCCAGCCGGGAGATGAAGCGGTTGAGCGCGTTTAACATGGCGCAGGCTCAGGGGGTGGTGTTTTTGTGAATGCGCCGTCGTTGCTCGTCGCGTATGTGTCGTCGTTGTAGGCCGCGCAGACAAGTTGAGTGTGTCCTTTTGTGTCGAGTGTTTCGGTTGTGAGACGAGGCAATTGACATGTGCCACCTGACATCAATTGTGAGGTGCCTGAATGCCCCCAAACCTCAAGCTAAGTTGTCCTGGAGCTCCAGCGCCGTCAGCCTTGTAATTGTGGGGTTCAGGGGTGTCAACGCGCTAAGATGCCGCTGTAGATGTGGGTCGTGCTGCACCTGCCGGGACGCGTGTGAGAGCACCGTCTGGAACTTCAACACCATCAAAATGAGCTGATCTTGATGAGGGGTTCCTGGGCCACGGGATCTCGCATCTTTCCGGAGATTAGTCGGACAAAAACGCAAGTATGCAAGAAGCTCCAAGACTGCCTCTAACGGAGCGCTGTCTTCATTACGAAAAGCTCAGTGAAGTCCCCGGGGATATAAAAAAGTGAGTCTCCGCTCACACACCTCGCCCAGCCTTCATGATACTTACCTTTCCCGCCCCTGCCAAGATACTGGCAGCAGCGCTACTCGATATTCAAGTGGTACGACGATGATATCCGCCTCACCCACGACGCCTGGTTCGGCGTGACCCCAGAACCCATCGCCAAGTAAGTTCACCACTCAGCTAAGTAGACGTTTTCTACGTCAACTCTAACCCAACCAACCTCTCCAGCAAGATAGCAGACTACATGTCCTCCTGGGCCAGCCCTGAGAAGGACACGGTAGTGGACCTCTTCGGCGGCGTCGGCGGCAACGCCATCGCCTTCGCCCTCTCGGAGCGCTGGGCCCGCGTCATCGCCATCGAGAAGGACGCCGACACGCTGGCCTGCGCCCAGCACAACGCCGAGGTCTACGACGTCGGCGACTGGATCACCTGGGTCAACGCCGACTGCTTCGACTTTTTCAGCCAGCAGCAGCAGCAGCAGCAGCAGGAACAGGATGATGGGGATAATGGCCCTGGCGCCACCACCACCAGGGCCTCCTCCTCGGCTACGTCCACCTTCTTGCCCGAGAGCCTGGTGATCCAGCCGGACAAGACGGTCATCTTCGCCTCCCCGCCTTGGGGCGGCGTTAACTACCGCGACCAGGAGGTCTTTGACCTCTCCACCATGCAGCCCTACAACCTGGC
Organism: Falciphora oryzae; assembly: GCA_000733355.1. NCBI lineage: Eukaryota > Fungi > Ascomycota > Sordariomycetes > Magnaporthales > Magnaporthaceae > Falciphora > Falciphora oryzae. The sequence goes on from JNVV01000005.1 coordinate 449,170, forward strand.
CGCGCTGCACGCCGCCTGCAGGCAGTACGACCACGCCCTCTACCTTCCCAGGACGAGCGACATCGGGCAGATCGCCAAGCTTATCCCCAAGGACTGGGGCAAGGTTCCCGTCACCCACTATTGTATGCATGGCGCGAGCAAGGCCATGGTCGCCTATCTTCCCGCCAACCTGCCTGCGAGGAAATCGCGAGGTGGAGATCAAGTCGCATTGATATAGGAAACCTTGCTGCTACCAGCCGTCAGGGTTTATGGGATGGAGGTATGCATCCAGACATCGTCATTGGAAGGCGCGGACTAGTCGTCATTTTCTTGGGTCCTGATTTCTCGGGAGTATTGTTTTCACACGGCAAAACAGGCCGTACTCGGTTTGATATCCCCCTTACAGCTATTTCGTATCAGCCTACAGTGCCTTGGCTATGCTCTTCTCGTCGAACATGTCCTTCAAAAGTTCCTGAACACAGTGATCCCAATCCAGCGGTCCCATGGCATATGTCGCCTCGAAGGCGAAGATGCTCAACTGCCCAAAGAAGGGCCTCAGGATCTTTGCAATCAGCTCCTCCCGCCTCTCCAGAGCCACATCGTCACTTATCCCACCCGAACCCAACAGGGTCCTCCTGTTGTAGCTGCCCGTCGCCGTGTGGGGGGCCGACTCGGCGAGGGGCTGAAAGGTCGAGTGCGTGCCTCCGGACATGACAACGGATCCCAGCTCCTCCGACAACTCATCCACTAGGGCGACGGGTTGGTAAGTCGATGGCCTGTGCACGGCGTCGATGGTGTCTGTAACAAAGAGCCACTCGTGAAGTTGGAAGTCGTCTGGCGCAACGCAGACCAGTAGGTCCAGAAGTTTACAAGCCTGGAGGACCGAGACGTTGTTGTACGTCTCAGACGGCCCACTGTGATCGGGCGCCACAACCGAAGATATCGCCGCGTGGAGCTCCGCGTTGATGATGGGCCAGAGAGGCGCCAGGTGTATCGCGCTCGTCTTGAGCACCAGGGCACGCACCACCATGAAGAGCTCCGCCCTTGTCGTGGACGACGGCGACGACGTTGCGGTTGCGCCCAGCAGCTCCACGATCTTATCCAGGATCTGAGGCAGCTCCGAAACGAAGGCGTCAGATGTTGACGCGAGCAACAAGGCCGCTATTCGGCGCAGGTTGAGCTGGGTTCTGCGGTCGGCTTCGAGCCTCGCTGAAGTGGCGCCAACCCCGAAGACGATGCCGGCTGTTGCGGGTGGGGTGATACGGCTTAGTATCTCGGGCATCCTGTCCTTGTCGTTGATTGCCCATTGCCGTAGGAGAGGAAACCAGTCGCTGGCTACGAGCGATAGTGAGGTGCCGAAGAACCTCGTGTCATTGAAGGCGTCAGCCACATCCTTCTTCCACGTCTTTTGGTTGTTCGGCAGCCGCGAGAGTTCCTGGAGTAGCACAAGCGTGCTTTTCGACATGGTGTCCGGGAATCCCTTGGACCGCAGCGTTGGGCCGATCACGTTGGTCGAGATGACACCCGCTGCGTTCAGCACACGATCTGACTCGACGAGGATTTTGGCCAAGTTGGGGACGATGCAGGACAGCACCTCCACAACATCATCTGCTCGTTCAAAAGGACTCTTTGTGGTGAGGCCGGGTTTCTCCGACTGCTCGGGCACTTTGGGCTTTTCGGGCGAGACGTCTGTGAAATTCAATGGCCTTGCTGTGAAGAGTGCGGTGAGGAGGCGGAGGAAGAGGTCCTGTTTTGAGAAGAGTCAGCACATGAACGCTCCGAAGCCGACTTCTTGGCTGAGAACACTTACACCTAGTTCCCTCCGCATCTTCTTCTGCTCCCCAAAGTTGGTGTTGTCCACCTTCTCGCCGAGGATGGCCGCAAACTCCAGCAGGCTGGGCAGTGTTTGACGGTGCGGGAATGGGTTCCCGAGGAGGTCCTTGAGAAATAGCATGCAGTCTTGCCATATCTCGTCCATGGCGTCATCTTCCAGAGACCTGGCGTACTCGACGAGGAAGATGACGATGTCGGTATCTTGAAGCTCTACGGTCAGCGTTGACTTGCGTGATGAGTCGAGGGCACTGGGATTGGTCCTGCTGTAGATGGCGTTGAAGAGGGCCGGGATCGTGTGCTTCGGGCGGGAGCTGTCGAGGGCGGGGAGAAGGTCAAAGACTTCTGTTTGTAGCTGCTGTGGCGAGGGTATGGGTGTCCCTGAGCCCCGCCAGATCTCGACTATGGTCTCCATGCACTGGAGAGTTTCGGCGGCAAACAGGTGCTCTAGAAGCCTCCTGGCTCTGTTCCTCATTCTCAGGGACGTGTAGTTGAAGGACGAAGCAGAGGCCATGTCCTGCATCGCCGCATCTGGCCCCTGTCCCCATGACCATATCTTGAAGCAGATGCGTACTGCGTCCTGAAACGCCAGCAGCACCGTAAGCCTGTCATTGGCGGTAGCGCTCCTGGACTGCGGCGCGTCGGACGAGAAGATGGTTCCAAAGAAGCCCTGCGGCTGCTCCGGGCTTTTGGTAATAGACGCTCGAGCCTCCTCCGTCAGAAGCTGGTCATGCGCTTTGGCGAGAACCTGCTCGAGCGCGTTGAGCAGGTAGATGAGCGTTGTCTCCGGGCCGCTGGCCGCGTCGCCCTCGGGCTGGCCGGCGTCTTTGAACATTTTCTGGAGACCGAGCAGCGTGCTGCTGATCTGGGAGCAGAGGGTTTCCACCAAAGGGATGAGAACCTGGAAAATCGAGTCTGCGTACAAAGGGATGACCTCGCCTAGGAAGTTCACCCAGCTGTCCAGAACTACGCGGCTTCTCGGAGAGCTCAGACCGGCCTGTATGCAGCCTAGCAGGGCTTGCGGTGGTCCTAGCGACCGAGCTGGCCCTTCGCCTGCAGTAGAAGGCGGTCTTCCGCTCTTGGTGGGGTCAAGGCCAGTCATCCGCTTCTCCGAGGCTGCTAATGGCGACAGCGGCCGATCGACGATGATGGTGGTACGCAGCTTGAGTGACGCGAGCACCACATCCAGGAGCAGAACCTGGATGTATGGGTCTGCTCGAGAGAGCGACTGTGAAAGCTTCTCGAGCAAGATATCCTCCAGGTGTAGCTCCGCCAGAGAGACTGCATAAGGATTGCGAAGAATATGATGCAGGACCGTCAGCGCGGAGCGGCAGAGCTGTGCCGCCCTGCCATCCGGCTGCTCGTCGTCCGACGTCACGTCGAAAGTGACGCATCTTATGCAGACCTGGAGGGAAAACACCAAGAAAGATATGCTCTCTTCTCCCTCTAGAGCTCCTGAACCACACTGGTCAGCATAAAAGCCACTCGTGCGAGTGACAGGGTGAACACCTACCGTTGTGCTTCTCCGGTTGTTGCTGGACTGGCTCGTCAGATACTGTGCGTTTCGCGAGCACAGCCCATATACTACCAGGAGCCCATCTCAAGATGTTTGACAGTCCCTTTATATAGTAGAGGCAGAGGTTCAAATCATCGCTCTCACGGAGTTCGATGGTCTTGGCCATGTCACTTGTCACTTTGCTGAGCTGCAAGAACCCCAGGTCCAGGAACTTGCCGACAAATATGGAGAAAAGTCTATGACAAAAAAGACGTGAGAGGTCAGTGAGTGGCTAGGTTTCAGGGGCCCGATAACACTTACTTGTCAACTCCATTTAGGGTATTTAGCCACGACTTGACGCTCATGAAGAGTTGCCCCCTGTCATCTGTCAAGGCGTCAAGAACCAGGAAAAGAGGCCGCGTCAACATGACATCGTAGTGATCCATGCCGGCAAGCCTGGGAAAGGAGGCCTTGGACTCCCCTCCTTGGGTAATCCGTGGAGTCCTCGGCCCCCTGCGGTCGGAGCTGGAGGGATTGTCTTGGAGAGAGTGTGACCAGAGGACGCCAAAGCTGCGCCCAGAGTCGACCGAACGGCCGACAGTTGCGTCGCCTGTGGCGGCTTGCTGGGTTATCAGACTTGAAACTGCGGCCTCAATGTCGCGATTTTGGGCCCCCAGAGCCGTCTGGAGCTGCCACAAGCCTCGCACGGTTTCGACGTGGTACTTTGGCTCTGGCATAGAGAGGTAAAACCAGGCATGCCGGACCAGCTGGGGGACTATCTCGGAAAGCTCAATTTGCGGGACGCGGCCCGAGGAGTAGAGAATCGTTGCAAGAGACAGGAGCGATGAGAATGTGACAAAGTCCAGTGGTGGGCTTGTGGCGAGGCGGTCGTGCACGGCATTGAGAAGGCTTTTGTCATCGAAGGGCGCCTGGGCTGGCGCCTTGTTTAAGAGAAGGAGCAAGATGCGGCTCTTGACCCCAACCGCGGCCCCTTGGTCCTCCTCATGAAGTGCCTCGCAGTTCAGACTGCATGCTTTCTGCAGCAGCAACTCGCCTACTCTCTGGCCCGTGAAGGGGGCAGAAGTTGCCTCTAGACTCCCCTGGTCGTTTACGTAGAAGTTTTTGATCATTTTGAGGATACCCACTGTTGTTGATGCGTCTTGAGCCTCGTCGGAGCCGCCGTCGGGGGTTGCCTTGGCTCCTGACGGCAGGAACGCGCGCTCGGGAACAAGCTCCAGTAGGTCGGCCGCGATGCCGAGAGCCTTTGCTGATATCGTATTGCCCTCCTCGGCACCATCCGAGGCTGCCAGCCGGTGTTTTGCTTCCTCTAGCATGCAGAGGATCGACAGTGTAGTCAGAGGAGCGTGGATCGTTATCATCTCCTCTTCCCTCACGTTGAAGTGCGTAAGCACGAACCTGACCAGGGCGAGCCTGTCGCTGCGCTCGGCAGACTCGAGATTACCAGGCCCGAGGGCGGGCGCCAAAAGGCCGAGTAGCTCGCCATAGATCAGGCCGCTCTCGACGCCATCGAAGAAGACACTCGCGCTTCGAAGTACTTCGCCAAAGTCCAGCTTGGACGGCGCCTTGGCCTTGTATTTGCGCACACTGTCGACGATGGGCAGAAACAGTTCGGGGACAACCAGGCCTCCGATTTCCCAGCGATCCATAAGCGAGAGACATATGCGATAGGGGCGGGCCCTCTCGGCCGGGCCGCCTTGTTCGCTTGCCTTGATCATAGCCAGCAACGACCGGCTCAGGGCTTGCAGTCCGTATTCTTCGAAGTAGCCTGTCTTGGACGCCAAGTGACTGGGGTGATGTTCAGACAGGGAGGTGGGCGATTCGGGTACATTTTCCGAATCGAATCCTCCGGCTGTAGGCTCCGGCCCCAGCAGCCAGGCCCACAGACGCCTGTTGAGGCTCATTTCTCGCCGAGTCACGACCCCGGCGGCTGCTCTCAGAAGCAGTTCAAGATCCGTGGGCTTCACACGTGTCTGGAGCACTTTTGAGTGCAGAGGAAGGTGGGTTGCCAGCAAATCAAGGTAACCCCGCTGGATAAGAAGGTTTTCGTCGGCGAGACCCGCGGCGAAGCATCGAAGCAAGAGTCCCGGCTCAGGAGACGTAACCAGCTGTGCGATTTTGAGTGCGGTATCTGAGATAGCTTCGTCCTCGGGCTCGGCGGACTGGCTGGCCTCAGGGGCTAAGGGATGGCCCAGACTCGGCAGATTCCGCACAAGGTATGCCAAAGCGCCTGCCCGCCTGCTTTGGCTCGTGATGGAGGCCAGGAAGAAGCATTGCCAAAAGAACGAGTCCCCAGTCGAATGCGCTGGGGTAATTTCTTCGCTGTTGGGCGGCCGGATGGCCACCTTGAAGCGGTCCATCAGCTTGAGGGTTTGTTCAAAGTCCTCGGCCGTCTCATCTTCGAGTCCAGGGAGCAAGGCCAGCACCACAGATTTCAGTGCCGGTCTCAGAGAGCGCGGGTTGAGGTCCAAGAAGTGGCGCTCGAGCAGGTCGAGAAAGGGCGACCTCACGGAGAGGGAGGCGAAGGATAGGGTGGAGGCCAGACCGGGGAGATATAGGGGCAGATCTCTGGAAAGCCCATCCTTCCCGATCATGGTGAAGACGTAGTGGTAGACCTCGAGGGTCTTCTGGTGGACACCAGACGGAAGCGTGGGGTTCAGACATTGCGAGAGGCGCTTTGCGACGAGGGCCTTGGAGGGGACGGTCGTGATGGCACTTGTTCGGGCTTGGAGGGCCTGGTCGAGGGGCAAGGTTAGCATACCGGAGATTGACAATAGCAAGTAGCAGCAACAGCAGTAGAGTTGTTGTGCCGACCTTGAGAAGCCTATTGAGAAACGAGATATAGTCGGCCCATTCTTGCAGCGCGGTCTCGAAAAGGGCCAAGGCCCTCTCGACGTTGGCGGCATACTTGCGAAAGGTCTTGTCTTTCGGGGAGTCGTCTAGGAAGCCATGCAAGAAGTTCGCGTCAGCCCGGCCAGGTCAGACTGCTGCACCCGCGCCCCGTGGTCTGGTCTGTCTCCGTACCGGCTCCTAGTTGGTTTCTCCATTGGCGAGGGATGGGGGACTCGCGGCCAGAGCTGGTCGGGGAGACTGAGACTCCCCGGACCTGTTCAAACGCCATTCTCTGAACGGCGGCGCTGCTCTGCGACTAAATCGGACGGATCAGGACCATGGCCTTTGGGTTCGTAGCAAGGGATTCTCGGTCGGCAAGCATCGCGCGGGGGTAGAGCGTCAGTCAATATGGTGCTGGAGGTCAGCGTCGCGGCTGCCTTGAAGAAACACGTTGACGTCTCATTCAATCCAACCATGCAGCGTGCACTGAAGCTCAGCGTCTGGCCAGCGCAACGGTCTGGTGCTGTGCTGCGACAGCACCAGGTGGGCCCAGCTACCCCTAGCCGCATGCCCCCACCGCCCGCACGGCGCTAGCAGGCAGCACGAGCTAGCATGGAGCTCAGGGCTCCACGCCAGACTTCTTCGTGTCGTCACCCGCCCCCTGAGCAGAGGCCAGCCGAGGTCTTGTGCCTGGGACCAGTGCTGCTGGGACCAAGTCGAGGCCGACAGCCTGTCATCCCGTCATCCTCCAGAGCAGACGCGTTACACCCGTGTCGGTACTCCAATCAGATATTTGTCCCGTCAACCGCGACCAAGATTGAATATCTTTGGCGTCCGTTTCATCGTCATATCGCCGCAACGGCCTTCCACAGGCCAACCTACGCTACCGTCTCTTTCCCGAATGCATATCGACCTCCCAGCAGGATCATGTGGAGGACTACACACGCCATAGATACCGCTTCTGAAGATGCCCGACACGGCCCAGGACCAAGATGTCGCCGTCCGCGGTTCCGCTGATGACTCGGCCACGCCCGAATCTGCCCCAGAAACCGAACCCGAGACTCCCACTCCGCCTCCGCCTCCACTCCCCCCACGACCCCGCTTGCCTGGCGCGCCGCCTGCCGATGGCGCCGCCAGTAAGATGCAGGCCAGGCCGACCACGGCGGTCTCGTCGGTCGACATCCAGACCATGTCATTCCCCGACGGCTCCCGCGGCACCTTCTCCTCCAGCCCCTCGGCCCAGCTCGCCAGCGGGTACGCCACCCCGATGGTCCCCGACGACTCGGCGAGCGTCATGACCTTCGCCCCGACCCTCAAGGCCCCTGGCGACCTGGAGAGCCTGATCAACAGGGAGCTGAGTGCTAAGAGCCGCGCCTGGCAGCTCCTCAGGGCCCAGTCCGCCACGCGCCCGCCCTTCGAGGCCGCCACTGCCGGGCCTGGTGCCCAGGACGAGCTGGCCGGCTTCACGCGCGAGTTTGACAGTTTGTACGACGCCGCGTCCCCTGGGGCGCAGGACGAGGAGACGCTTCTCAAGCTGTGGAAGGCCAAGCTGAAGCACTACATGATCCTGTCGTCGGCCGGCAAGCCCATCTGGAGTCGCCACGGTGACCCAAGCCTAATAAACTCGTACATTGGCGTAGTCCAGACCATCATATCTTTCTATGAGGGTGCCAAAGATCCGTTGCAGGGGTTCACAGCCGGAGACGCCCGCTTCGTCATCGCCACTGAAGGCCCGCTGTACTTTGTGGCCATCAGCCGCCTGGGAGAGAGCGACTCGCAACTGCGCGGCCAGCTCGATGCCCTCTACATGCAGATCCTGTCCACCCTGACGCTGCCCACCTTGACCAACATTTTCGTCCACCGGCCGTCGTCTGACCTGAGCAAGCCGCTCCAGGGAACCGAGTCCCTGCTCTCGGCCCTGGCCGACAGCTTCACGAGGGGCTCGTCTTCGGCCCTACTCGGCGCCCTCGAATGCCTGAAGCTCAGGAAGTCTCAGCGCCACGCAATCAACAATACCTTCCTAAAGCAGCGGTCCGAGAAACTACTGTATGGCCTCATCGTCGCCGGCGGCAAGCTCGTCAGCGTCATTCGTCCGCGGAGGCACTCTTTGCACCCCAGCGACCTGGAGCTGATATTTAATATGCTCTTCGCGTCCGATAGCATCAAGGCTGGTGGCGGCGAGAACTGGATCCCTCTGTGCCTACCCGCTTTCAACAATCGCGGCTATCTCTACATGTACGTGAGCTTCTTTGATAAGCCAGGCGCGGATTCGGCGGAGGACCAAGGAGCGGTCCCTCCACCCGCCGGGCCAGCGGCGTCCCTGGCCCCTGAGGACGAGATCGCCATCATCCTCATCAGCCCGGACAGGGAGAGCTTCTTCGAGCTCAAGGAGATGCGCGACAAGGTGGCCCAGCATCTGGGCAAGAACGGGGGCATGGCTCTCATCAGGGCCGCCGCTGCCGCCGGCCGGCCGCGGGTGGGCGAGGTGGCTCCGGGCAGCCAGATCGCGCACTTTCTATACAAATCGCGGGCCAACGTGCAGTTTGTCTCTTCGTCGCTTGACGAGCCCGCCTTCGCCGACGTTGTGGCGCGCCGCCGGCTATCGACGCTCTACCACCGGCTGCACGCGTCGGCACACGCGCGCCACTCGCACCTCCGCGTCCTGCACTGCTCCGGCGAGGACTCGACGAGCCTCGCCTGGGTCACGCCCGTGTTTGAGTTCTACTGCGTTGCCGGGCCCAACTCGTCCCGCGCCGCCATGAGCCAGGGAGCCAACCGGATCGTCCAGTGGGCCAAGCGCGAGGAGGAACGTCTCTTCATCGTCGGTGGCGGTGTCTTTTGAGGGTTGGCAGTTGCGCACTTTAATTTCAGTGCGGCCGAACTAGCTCCCTCGAATGGGCTACACTAACGATACATGGTGCGCTTGTTGGGTATGAAGAACGAGTAGACGACAGCAGTGTTTCGGTGCATCTCAGCCCTTATGAATCCACCAGGCCTCAGGGAAGACAGGGCGTCTGGCGGACGATTCGCCGCCATTGTCGTCGACTAGAGTCACTTCCGACCTGGCTGGCGTTGGAAGGCCGATGTTGTCCTTGGCCTGGTGTAACTGCCAGTCGGTCATGATCAACTTCCCTCCCGATAACGGGTAGGCCGTTAGGGTCCGACCTTGCGAGCCCGGTGCCTGCCCGGCTGGTCCCTCGCTGTACCTCGCTCTCCGGTCGTCGTCCACGCTCTCGCCACCACTGCTAGAAACCTTGTGTCGTGCGCCACATATCCTCCGTACGAAGTTCATCACACGTGGCAGCACCGACAGTATCTTCGCCCTCTTCGTCTCGGACTTTCTAGGCTCCGCATACTCCCTGGAGCCCGAGCCCCATTCCACCATCCGGGTCCCGCGGATGACCTGAAAAGCCTGCGGAAGCTGATCGGCGTCATCAACCGGCGTGTTCGTGCTCTTCGTGGACGGCGGGCCGACGGACCGGCCGAAGCTGAGCCCCTTCTTCCCGCCAGGGCTACCGCGGCGTCCGCGCAGCGTCGGTGTCGTCAGCGTGGCCATCGTTGGCCTGAGCTCCTCGCTTGCGTCTCGCCGGATCGTCACCCAGTGGAAGTTTCCGTTCCCCAGCAGCGGCATCTCGTTGCCGATCGTGCCGGGCATGCGAGGATGCGAGGAACCCATTTTGGAGAACATGGCTGGTCCGGCTGGTTGGTGAGGCTGGGATAACGGCCAAGATGGTGAGCGGGCTGTGGCACCGGTACTCTTCGTTGCCGGTGCAGGCGGTGATGGCGATGCGCTGGACCGCCGCGGGCGATGTTCTTACGAGGAGCAAAGCGTTATCGCAAAACTTGCTCGACCGATCGAGCTTCCTCGGCACGCCGCGTCTGCGGGTTTCTTCGAAGCAGACGCACTCGACGGAATGTTCTCCTCGTGGCCGTGAGATGCGTATCTTGCGGCGCGATGCTTGCCTGACTCCTTTTCCTTCTTATTCGTTTTCTTTGGGGATAGGCCAAACAACCTAACTGATGACCTATATGGTGTCGTGGAGGATATAGACACGGTACCCATGAATTTAGATAGCCATGAAACGGTCGGCATGTAGACATTATATACTTTCCCATACCCCCCGTTTCTCCACATCAGTATTCTTTCCAACCTTTGGTGGCTTCTCGCCTCCATGTCATCACGGCCAATGTCGGATGTGGCGGCTTATTTTGCGAACTCTCGGATCGTGGCAGAAAAAGTAACCGTCGTGAAACCCCTTTCTGGGCCAGCCATGAACCGAATCCACCGCATTCCCAACCGCTAATCGCCCTGGAGGAATACCTCATCCGAGAGAGTGGCGTCCAAGTCTTTGTCCTCGTGTCAACTCGGGCCTCAAACAAGGTTTGGAGAGGGTGCTGCAATACAGCCTATTGTCTAACATAAAAGTATGTGAATTTCTTCGCGTATTATCTTTGGGTATTAGACTGGCAGAGTATACTAGACCACTGCGCCGCCGGTATCGAATACTCTCGCCTGTCTCTTGCGTCCCCCTGTGGCTAAGTATATGCTGAACCTGAGCCCCTGTTCCCTGCCGTGCTTCACCGATGCTCAACCAAATTTGCAGCGCCTCTTGAAGTCTTACACAATGGACATATCTGCCACGTCCTAACCCTAGAACACACGGCGCTCTAGAGGGGTGGCTGCGCAGGTATCTCCAAGAAAAGCAAGAAAGACATGAAGGGGGCGTAATAAAATGAAACAAGGGCTTAGGTATGAAAAAAACAGAAGCTTAAAGACATGTGGCTTCCAAGAATTTCATCGCATCTCCTTTTCAAGAAGGGTCCTCCAACTAGCTTGCCCAGTGGCGCTTGCGTATGTAAGTCTTCACTGCGTGCCTCGCCCCCTTGACCAGTTTCGAGAGCTTATTCCGGACCCGGCTCTTGCTGCGCGACTTGCTTTTCTTGGACGTGGGTAAGGGCTTGTCCTTGGACAGATCACTTTGGCTGTCCGGCACCCCAAGTGCAGCTCTGCAAACATTGTTGCCCTCTCCTTGATCGCCGCCGCCCTCCGAGACCTGCCCAGAGACTTCGCGGCCAGTGCGACGCGAGAGTGACTCTGTGAGCCGTAATCGAATACTGGAGAATCGCTTTCTTGGCCCCTGCTTCCGCGTATTGCCAGCGGTACCAGGAGACAGTCTGACGTTGTGTTCCGGAGAAACAAACGTTTCAGTGCTGGATAACACTGGCGCAACGGTATTGATATCCAACGATACACCCCGAGCAGCTTCCCGAATCTCGGCACGGCATGGACTCGGGCTTGGGGGGAGTGAAGCTGTATCTTCAAGCCGCGCACGTCCATGCCGCTCAGCGAGCGGCAGGGCCTTGCTGATGTCAGATGGTGGTGTTCTCTTCAGGCAGGAGATAGACGACGTTCCAGGGACCAAGTTGCGGCTTTCTGTTGTCTCCAAGACGGCCATCGAGGTGTCGATAATAGAATTCCTCTTGATGGTCCCCGTCTCGGCCGTATTGTCTTCGGCGGAAGTATTCTTCGGGATCTTCAGCTTGATTTTCCTGCACCTGGTCGACTTTGTGTTGGTCAAATTTCGGTCAAGACTTGATGACGGCATGACTTCGCAGGAATCGGGCGAACCAGGCGAAAGGTCCTCATCCTCTTGCCGTGGTGAGCCCGACGTTGGACTTGACATACGCAGCTTGAGCTTGGAGATTTTGGGCTGGGGTTCGGTCTCCTCGTCTATCTGGTGCATGCGGGTCTCCGGGTCTAGAATAACCAATCCCTCCTTCTTCTTCGACCGCGGAGTGGAGATGCTTAGTATCTGGACCGTGGAGTGGCCATCTTCATCAGAGTCCTCTTCGGATAGCTCGATGCTGGAGTTCGCCAATGGGGAATGGTCGCCGGGTAGAGCTGGCAGGGCCTTCATAAGTTGCGGGATGCTGTTTCTCACCCGAAGCTCCTTCGCCGGAGAGATGGGCTTCGGGGCCAGCATTGGTGTCTCGCTCCGAGCAGGTGATATCTCGACGGACACCAAATCCCGCTCCACTAGCCCGCTCACGCGGTTATACCTTAATACGCCGTGGCCCTCACGACGGCGACGCTCCAGAGATCTCCGGTGGTCCCGAGCGTTTCCCCCGCTAGGCGATCCATCGTACACGAAAGGAGGGTCGGCTTCGGGCTCGGACCCATCAATGAAGGTCGTGGAAGGACGATCCCTCATCCTATCTGATCTCCTGATTCTGTGTGCTGACCTGACACCATTCGCGAGGCATCGCGATGTGACGGACTGAGAGCAGGTCATCATGTCCGAGGATCTATGTGCCATCTCATGGCCGGATGGCAGCCAGCTAGAGATATGCCCGGAGACAGTAGTATCGGAGTCACGGTACGTGTTCATAATCACACCCGCAGGACTTGCCGCATTGTCGGAAGACTCGGTTGAGTCTGTCGCCTGGGCGGCGCTTGAGGCAGCAGCTGGAGATAAGCGACCGCTGGATGTGTGGGGAGTGCGTAGATCTTGGTTACCCTCCTCATTGCGACTTGTGCTTGACGTCGACTCTCTCCTCTCCGGATCAGGGGCTCTGTGATCGGCCTGTTGATGATTGGAACGCGAAAAGCTATAGCCCGCTTGTCCCTTGTGCGGTAGTGAAGATAACTCGTTGTCAAACCGCTGCTCACTCTCAGAGGCAAGGATCTCGATGACTGACTCCGGGTCAAAGTGCGGCTTGGATGGCAGGGACTCAACCTGAACAGGGGTGGAGTTGGGCACAACAGGGATATGCTCGGAGCCAATCCTGCCGTAGTGGTCAATGTCGTTCTCGCCATCGTCGTCAGTCTGAGGGGTAGAGAAGCCGCTAGGCGAAGGAACGTGACGGATCCTCGACCGACTACGCCAACTGTCGGTTGGAGCAGGAGATCGACGAGAGCTCGCAGCGTGGGCCGATACAGGAATGAGTGGGCTCCGGGTCCTGAGGGTGCTGTAGTCATGTCTCTCACTGTCGAAGTCTTCGGAATAGTCATAATAGAACGGACGCGAAGGAGCTTTCGGATCTGGCGGGCGGGTGGCTGCGAGTGAAGAATACTGGCACTTGTCGATGATGGATCCAAAGCTTGAATTCCTGAACTTTGCGTCGTGGGGGCCATAATTGGTGGCCTCAGTAGATTGCATGGCCCAGGGGTGGGCCGGACGAGGATGGTGGTAGCGGCCACGGTAGTCAGGTCCCGTGGAAGTCGAAGTCCGCTGAGACCGATAAGAGCCATGGCTAGAGTATGACCGCATCGACCGGGCTGCCTCGGGCCTCAGTGACGGAGGAGGGCCCCGGCGGCCGCCTTGTCCGTACGCTTGCTGCGGCCTCAAGACTCGGTGGTGGTCGGTCCTCTAGACAGCGGAGGTCAGATACTGGACGCAGCCACTCCTATAAAAGCACCCAACACTGCTGTGGGTTCAGTGGAACGTGGGAGAACTCTTACATGAGAAACACGATCGATCCCAATCATCCTGCTGTAGTCGACGTTCCCATTCTCAGTGAGGGCAGGCGACGAAGGCCGGACGCCTGGACGCTTGAGCCTGGTAGGATACGGATAGGGCGAGCGGGGCCTCTGCAGAAAGGGAGGCATGGTCCCTGCATGATGGTGGCGCGCAGGAGGCCTTTGGCTGTACGTCTTGGAGCCGTAGCTGGTCATGGAGTAGGAGTGAAGGCCCTGGTCATCGAACGGCGGCGGCAGGAAACTGTGGACTGACTGCTGACTCTCGGACTCATACATGGAGATGATATCCGAGGCGGCGTCCCGGTACGAGGGCAGGCGCCTGCGGTCATCCTGGACGCGGGCTCGAGATCGCGCATGGCGATGGTTGTCTCCAGATTCAGAGCGCCTCCTGGGGCGGGGCGTGTCGTCCCAGTAGGCCGAATGCTCGCGCGGCAGTTGGTTGAAGGTGGCAGACGAAGCGATAGGACGGATGGAGAAGACACCGATGTCTCCCGTCTCGGTAGTTGTCTTGAGCATGCTCTCGAGCGGACCAGGCGAAGGCAGCAGCAGAGCGGCATTCTCGTGGACGCTGCGCAGGTGGCGGCGCGACTCGGCCGGCGAAAGCGAGCCAAGACGAGCCTGGGCGTTATATGCGGCGTTCAGGGACCCATTGCTGGCAGCTTGTCGCGTCGTACGCGGGTTTTCCATTGGAACGGGGGACGAGGAGGGAACACAGGCCTGACCGCTCGTCTCCGAGGAGTTGAGCAGCCCGAGAAGCGTACATCTGATGCCTACCAAGGTACCGCACCTAAATGAAGACCAAAAAAGCGAGCCGCAGCCTGTGGCTCGGGCTCCCGCTGCGAATAAGATTATCGGGGTGAGGCAAGCAAAGTGAAAGACTGCTTGCGGACCGGGGACACGAGATAGAAAGCGAGAGATGGAGAGTGGGATAAGGGCGTTGTCCTTCGGCAGAGTTGAGTGGAACGCTTTGGCAGAGGGACAGCGGCTGGGACTGCACGAGTCTCGTTGGAAGTCGTCGCGGTGCGCAAATCGAGCCTTCTCACCCACCTAATGTGTATGCGCCTGCCACCTAGGTACCAGCCGAGTTGATATCATCTCAGGCCAGTGATGGAGCCATCGTTCAATACACCAGAAGGTGCCACGGGCGGGCAGCGGGAGACGACCGCCTGTAGGCCCTGAGCACTCCTCAGGTTCTCTCAAAAGTTCCCGCGCGGAAGGCTCGACTTGATGCAACAGCGTCGGAGTAACTCATTGGTCCCACGAAAACGGAAGGAACCAGCGGCTCGCCCCTGTGAACCATTGCCACGGGCACTCGCGGGAAATATGGGTACAACCAACGGCACCGGCTTCATGCACCGGATGCCCTTGAGTTTCCATCACAGCGAGGAACGCACAGGTTGCCTGTCCGTGTCTGTCCCGCCGATTCCTTGTTCAAGCCATACTCGAAAAGGGGTGAATCGAGAGAGTGAGAGCGCACGCCAGATATCAAAGCCGGGCTGAGCTATCCCTACCGGGTGAGAGATCTTTAGCTTCCATGACTGTGATTCCCCATGAATCAGCAGCGGCTGTGCTGCTCTTTAGCTCCTCATACCGGTGACACAAGCCAGCGCAAGGACCATGTCTGTTCCAAGCAGTTGGGTTGGCAGTTTTTGGCGGTAGGCACTCCCGACTCGACCAGCACCGAGCCGAGCCCCGTGGTTCCTTCCGATTTGAGATGGAAATGGGACCGGGAGGTCGGCACTCTGGGGAACGGGCCGGATCAGCAAGCACCCAAGTGGGCCTCCTGCCCGCTTACTGTTGGTGCGCTGCCAAGATGCGATAGTAGCCACGCAGCCCTCTGAGGCCGTGCTTGGTTTAGAACGTGGACCCTGCTGGCCTCGCCTCGGGCAGCTCCTGTTGTTGGTGCGCCAACAATGTGCTGTGGCAGCACTTACCCAGAAAGATTGCAACAAAGCACTCCTCCGAACTGTGGATGCAGCATCGTTTTTATCGCGACCAACGCACAACAGGGGGGCATGCTTATGGGACGCCTGGCCGCGGTGGGGTTCTTCTCCCCTGTACTGGCCAGTCGTGGCTTTTATTAGAAGTTGTGCAGGTTGGACGGAGTGAATGAGAAAGGTGGTCTTCTTGGCCGAGCCTCGCCATCTCAAACGAATCTCATGCGGCATCGGTAAAGCTCCCGCGATATGGATTGGTTGGTCAATCGCGGACCTTCCATCTGCATAGGATACCCTCGCTACGAGACCGTCAGCTCAGCTCTCTGCAAAAAAAAAAAAAAAAAAGTGGGAGATCTGGCCTTTCAGAGATGCGCCGTCGTATCCGTCGGACCTCTTAGTGCCCTTTGCCTAATGCGGTCCTTACCGCTTATGGTCGCGGAGCTAACACGCCAAGTATGGGACTTCGGTGGTTGGTACCGCACCAGCTGCTCTGGGCGGGCGGACGATCTTGGAGGAGAGGACAACCCCTGAAAACTCCACAGGAGCAACAGACAACCTGACGTGCTATTGTGCTTCACAAAGAGAAGGCCACCTGGCCCCTCAAAAGATGAAGTAGTTGGATGGCCTTCTTTCTGACGTGGGATCGTGTCCCAGCTCGCTTACAAGGCCAGACAAGAAGGATCATTGAGCGGAGCGTCTCTGTTGTGCACAAGGCTGTAAGAAACGGCCGGACACTGCGGAGTTGTGGATTATACTCGAAGTCACTTCCAAATTCGCTTCTGAATCCACGCACGCTCACCTAAATTTAAATGAGAGTTGGTTTGGCGGGGATCAAGTCGATCAGCCTCTCATTTTTTTTTTTCTTAGGTCATCGTGCCACGTTCCGTTTTTACACTTGAAAAGTGATTTGTCTACACTTCGTGCCCGTCATATTGCGTCCATGCTAAATGGATCTTCGGTGAGGCTATAGTCTGTGTGCCGGAGCAAGTAAGAGGGTGCAGCACCCGCCGAGTTGCGGTGGGGCAGTAGGCCTTGTGGCGATCCAGCAGCATGCATGAGGATTAACTGCGCGCTACCCTGGCTGGCTAGCCGCCGGAATGGTCCAAGGATGGTAGCGGGTATTGTGTGAGAAATGGAGTCCACTAGCCCAGCTGATTTATAATTGCCTAGCGATTGACGAGGAGGCCGTCCCTGATTGCAAGTAAGCACCAGGCGGGGTAAGGTCAGGCATCTGGCGTCTCCAGCTGTCGCTGGAGCCCCAATCGAGCTTTCTTCGTCTCAGACTAGGGAGAAGGGAGCGTCGGAGACGCGTGCCTGGCGCGGGTCCCAGAGCTCGGAAGGGAGAAAATAACTGCTGGTGCCAAACGCAGCCGGGCCATGGCGAGCCGCCAAATCACCTCGTCGAGACAGTGTGGTGGCAGGAACAAAGCCCCGCTAGGCGGGCGGGAATGGCGGGGAGGTACCTCCTCCCACCTGCACCTTGGTCCACTCCCCTGCTGCACCCATGCATCCACCCACCCAACTCCTGCGCCTTCCGCGAATTCACCCCCTCTAAAACCAGGCGTGGGGCTGTGTGGGCGAGCTGCACCTCCTACTCCCTGAAAAAAAGACAGGTGTTCTTAAACTGCTGCCGGATTCGTCCCATCTTCAGACGCACACGCTTGCTTTATAAAGGCAACGCAACGTCAAGCACCAAATTCAGTTTTCCCTCCTCCCATCCCCCAATTTCAAGAACCCCATTCGCAGTCGCACAGAACGACTTTCTCTGGCAGAACCTTGTGCCTCCCCCCTCAATAATTTTGATAATTGTTGAACAGACTGCGCAACAAGCCGCCTTGTCTTCTGCACAACATGCCCACCGCTAGGAGCCTAGCCCTCGGCCTTCTGGCCGCCGCCACCGCCGTGTCGGCCTCTGACGTCGTCCAGCTCAAGACCGACACCTTCGACGACTTCATCAAGAGCAACGACCTGGTTCTGGCCGAGTTCTTCGCTCCGTGGTGGTGAGTTCCTGCCCCTCCAATGCCACCTGCTGCCGTCATGTCTGTCTCCAGCCCCGCGCTTTATGTTCCGTGCGCTGACCCCGGCTTCTCTCGCTTGACAGCGGCCACTGCAAGGCCCTCGCGCCCGAGTACGAGGAGGCTGCCACCTCCCTCAAGGAGAAGGACATCAAGCTCATCAAGGTCGACTGCACAGAGGAGGCGGACCTGTGCCAAAAACATGGCGTTGAGGGCTACCCGACCCTGAAGGTCTTCCGTGGTGCCGACAACGTTTCTCCCTACAAGGGCCAGAGGAAGGCTGCTGCGTAAGTTTCTCTGCCCGCTCCTTGCCACGTATGCAAATCGCCGGAAAGAACAGAATCTGACTTTGGTCGCCTCCACCCTCTAGCATCACATCGTACATGGTCAAGCAGTCGCTCCCGGCTGTGTCGGTCCTCACCAAGGACTCACTTGAGGACTTCAAGAAGGCCGACAAGGTTGTTCTCGTTGCCTACATCACCGCCGATGACAAGGCCTCGAACGAGACCTTCACCAAGGCTGCCGAGAAGCTGCGCGACAACTACCCCTTCGGTGCCAGCAACGATGCTACTCTGGCTGAGGCCGAGGGCGTCACTGCCCCCGCCATTGTTGTCTACAAGTCTTTCGACGAGGGCAAGGCTGTCTTCAAGGAGAAGTTCGACGTTGAGGCTATTGAGAAGTTCGCCAAGACCGCGGCTACCCCTCTGATCGGCGAGGTTGGCCCCGAGACCTACTCTGACTACATGTCGGCCGGCATTCCCCTAGCCTACATCTTCGCCGAGACTGAGGAGGAGCGCAAGACGCTCAGCGACGCCATCAGGCCCATCGCCGAGAAGCACCGGGGTGCCATCAACTTCGCCACTATCGACGCTAAGGCCTTTGGTGCTCATGCTGGCAACCTCAACCTGAAGGTCGACAAGTTCCCGGCCTTCGCCATCCAGGAGACCAACAAGAACACCAAGTTCCCCTACGACCAGGAGAAGGAGATTACCCACGACGCCATCTCCAAGTTTGTCGAGGACTTCGTTGCCGGCAAGATTGAGCCCAGCATCAAGTCCGAGCCCATCCCCGAGAGCAACGACGGCCCCGTCAAGGTCATTGTCGCCAAGAACTACGACCAGATTGTTCTCGATGACACCAAGGATGTCCTGGTTGAGTTCTACGCCCCGTGGTGCGGACACTGCAAGGCCCTGGCTCCCAAGTACGAGGAGCTTGGTGAGCTGTTCGCCAAGAGCGAGTTCAAGGACAAGGTCGTCATCGCCAAGGTTGACGCGACCGCCAACGATGTCCCGGATGAGGTCCAGGGCTTCCCCACCATCAAGCTCTTCGCCGCCGGCAAGAAGAGCGAGCCCGCCACCT
>JNVV01000005.1:472648-554017 GCA_000733355.1 Falciphora oryzae
GGAAAAAATGATCGGCGCCGATCCGGCAATAGCTGTTATGGAAACGCCGGACACCGGGCCTCCCTTGTCCCCCTTCCCGTCGCCGACAGTCCAGTCGGGAAGCAGAACAGGCAAAATAGACAGGGGTATTCCACTGGACTTGTTGTTTCACTTGAAAAGGGGGTTTGCCGTTCTTGGGTCGCATTGGGCGGCCACACCGGGGTCCCGCAATCGCTACTTTTTTTTTTTTTCTCAGTCCCTTTTTATCGATAGATCGCAGAGCCGCCCTCGGGCAATTCCAGACTCCAAATCGAGTAACAAAAGGGACCCACTCTGTGGGGGGCGAGATTTGGGAAAGCTTGCGCGCCCCCGCCGGCCATTCTATTGGTGACTCGCGCAGTTTCATCGAACCCCGCCATCAAGCCATTCGAACGGCGAGGGAAAGGGTGGCTCACTCTTTGCGGCGCTATCCCGTTCGCATGAATTGAGCGTCACAGGGATTTGATATTCTCCTCCGCCAGCATTCTTCAGCTCCCATTATAGGGCGCGCGGGAGAGTTTCCCGCGGAACAAAGTTCCCACCGGCGATCCCCGGCGATCCTAGGAGGAGGAGGAGCTGTTGGCGCCTACTACGCTCCGAGATAGAGCAAACAGCTGTGGATGGCCGGAGGGGACTTCCCTTCCTGTCGCTCCCGTGGCAAACGGCGCACACCCTGCCTGCCCTGTCGTTCAGCCGATCTGCAGCAGCCAGAGTGGCCAACCACGAGAGGGATTTCGACATGTCACGTCGCTCCAGGGGAAATGGGAAGGGATCCTTATTTTCCCCAATGTCTTGGTTTGCTATCCTCTGTGGCTCCGTGAGGTCTTGGGTGTTTGCTTCTTCCCTCTTTCCCCCATCCCGTTTGGCCTGGAAAGCTAGGTGCCACGCCTCCAAAGGCAGCGCCATGGTGCTAGGCTCTAACGTCGTGCCAGAAGTGGAAAGCCTGGTTGAATCAATGCGAAAACCGCGGTCCCGTCTCGAAGGGTCACGGATCGCTGCTTCGAGGTGGACCAGGCTGTGGATGTGGACACCCACGCCCCCGGGCACTGACCCCCCAGATGTGGAAGTCGCACCTGGCCTCCCGGCTTGGGTGGTTGGACATGGGGCTTCGGGATGGGGAGGGGGGAGATGAAAGAGATATTTTCTTGTGCTTCCCACGATTCGAGGTTACATCTTTTTTTTCTTCTCCCTTCCTTATCTAACTGCTTGTTTGTTTTTCCGAGGGACACACTTTCTTCCGTTTTTTTTTCTTCTTTTTTTTCGGGTTTGTTCTTGTGGCAGGGCCTTTCCATCTCATCCCTTTTCGTTCACTCCGAACTGCAAGTCGGGCTTAATCTTGCACGATCTGTGATCGTATCATTCTCTCTTTCCAACCCTTCCAGTTCGAAACCGGGGTCGTCGTCTCCTTGTGTCTCCCTTGATATCGATTTACCCACGACAGTCAGGTCTCGCAGGCGCCCTAGGTCGGCCCTTCCACTTCCGAACAACGTACACGGCTTTTATCGTCTCTCCCTTTATAGGTTGATCCTGCTGCTTCAGACCCGAGGTCGCCCTTCTTTTTTGTCGGTATCACCAAAGTCGTTTCGAGGCCTGCCTTAGCCCTGCGCGCCTTACAAAGACCGTCCATATCCCCCAAAAGTCGAGTCAACAACGAACGACTCGAGCCTCGGTCCCTCTCCGCCAGAACCCCCATCTTTCCCGCCCATCTACCCTCAAACCCGCCGAAATGCTCGTCAACACTGTCCTCACCTCGGTCCTCCTTGCCGTCACTGGCGTCAGCGCCCGGGTGATGCCCTTCCACCACCCCAACGTCGCCGTCCCTCAGCAGCACTTCGAGGTCCTGAACATGCGCCAGGCGTCCCGCATCAACCCCAAGGCCGTGTCCGACGTCAAGTGTACCGACGCCAACGCGTAAGTTCTTCCGTGCTCTAGCTTTCCTTCGGCTACCAGGTAACTAACACACCTCCCCGCTAGCCGCATCGTCTTCCACGACCAGAACGTTGCCGAGCTGGCCATCTGCGGCGGCATCGCCGGCTCCATCACGAAGTGCCAGGGCAACCCCCGGTCCACGACGGGCCAGTCCGGGTCCGCCAAGTTCTCGCTCACCCCGGTCGAGCCTGGCGCCACCATCAACATCTCCAAGGGCCGCTGGGAGCAGTGCGTCCGCGCCGCCCGCGGCGTCTGCCCCACCGGCTCCATGACGGGCGTCTGCTCGGGCGGCGCCACAAAGGGCGACGTCGCCTTCACCCTCACCAACCCTTAGAGCCGTTCAAAAAGGACCGTTCACGCGCGACATCTTTGTGTGTGTTGTGTATTTCTCATCTTGTCTTTTGGCAATTTATCATGACATGGCGTTGGCTTTTTGGGCAGGGGGTGAACTATCGGGCCAGATTTCTTTTTTTATCATCTGGTCTTTTTTTTTTTTTTATTTTTTTAAGGGCCAAACTTTCACATTTTGGACCGGGGGATTCAGGGGCAAAGGACCCGTGTCATAGGGGCATGGGGTGGGTATTGGGGCAAACGACGAGGATCCGACGAGGATTCAAGGGCACCAAGTGTGTTACTCTTTGTACAACACCAACCTTCTCTTCTAAGCAGTATATAGTTTTGAGACAACCAAGGGCCAAATAGCCGTGTATATACAATCCAAGATTTTTCATTTCGCGAGCAAAAACAGGTGCCCGTGGGGGCGGACATGTTGAACAATCACCGTTTGTGTGCCACCATCGGTGGTGTTCGTGTCTGGTGTAAGCCGCTGTCGTTACACAGTGCATTGTCATTGTGAGCGAGTGTGTGCAAAGATGAGACGACACTGCAAGGTGCCCAAACTAACGTCACTTAACAGCATTGCATAGGTACAAGTAAGGGGTAACAGGACGCTTCGCTGGTGAGAGAAAAAGGTATACTAAATTAATGCACATCCTCCCATGGCAGCGCGCTCACAGCCCGTACCGGGTGACGCACTCCTCGCGGTGCACGTCGAGGCAGTCGAGGGCGCACACGCGGGTGCCGCACTTGATGCACTTGACCCTGCCCCAGTAGCCGCAGACGGCGCAGAAGACGCGGGCGGGATACCTCGGCCGGCCCCCTCTTTCGTCGTCCCCGCCCTCGTCGTCGTCGTCGTCGTACCCGGGCGCCCCGCGCGCCATCAGCTCCGGGTAGGGCGCGGGCGGGGCCAGCAGCAGGGCGCGCAGCTCGTCGTCGGTCGGCAGGGGGGGCACGCGGCTGGCGAGCAGCGGGTCAGCGTCGGCCGGGTGCGGGGCGGGCGTGCGGCCCGTGTAGGGGGGCAGGATGGTGCTTTTGCGGGCGCCGTTGCCGTCTTGGGGTTGTGACGGTGGCGGTTGTTGTGGTTGTGCGGCGGACGAGGAGGGTGTGCTGGGCGCTGGCGGCGCGTCTGCCATCTCGACGTCTTCGCTTGTCCTCTGCTGTTGCTGTCTCCGACTTGGGCCGCTGCGCCGGCTGCTGCTTGCGCCGGCCCCGCTCGTGGCGGCTGCTGCTGCCGCTGCTGGCGTCGCGGGGGTCGGGGTCTGCGGCTGGGAGGGCCGGGGCGTCGCCGAGCCCGAGAGCGGGTCGGCGCCGCTGCCCAGGGCCTCAAAGTCGCCGAGGTGGTTCGCAAACGTCTTTTGCGACAGGAGGATCTTGCGGACGGTGGGTGTGGATTTGCTCAGGGCTGGGTTCGCTTTGCTGTTAGCGGAAGCATGTTTTTAAAAGAAACACGACGGCTAAGCTACCAACCAACCAACCTTTTGGCCCACCCGGCCTGGCGGGGACGGGGATGGCGACGTCCTTGAAGTTGTCCCTGTCGAGCAGTTCGAGCTCCTTGCGCACCGCGGCCTCCTGGCGCGCCGACAGGTCCGACAGGCTGAGCTTGGACCGCGGGCCGCCGGACCGGGCCGCCCGCTTCCGCCCCGCGGGCTGCAGCGCCGCCATGGCCGGGTTGATGCCCGTGTCCGGCACGTACGCCCAGCCCGGCGCCGTCGTCGTGCGCGCGCTCGCCACCTCCACCACGCCAAAGTTGTTCATCGTTGCCGCGGCCGGCGCGCGCGCCCTATGTGCCCGAGCTCTGCCGTTGCTGCTGTCCCGTCCGCTGCGGTGGCTACGGCGCCGGCGATCGGATCGTATCTAGTGTGCAGGTCGTGCTTCGGCGGTTGGTTGCGCGATGCAGAGGCGCGTTTGTTTCCGTACAGCGATTTTTTTTTTTCTCCTTCCCCTTGCATCAACTGAGATTCGGCCATGTGACGCACTGACGTAAACGCTCCCAGCCGCTGCGGGGTTGACCCCACAGTGCGTTTACCGCTAGGACTACAGCGGCAGCTCCGCCGCTTGGACAGAACGCATCGGATTGACGTTTACTTTCTTATTTCTTTATTTTATTTTACTTTTCTCAAATCGAAAACAGTGCGGTAGCACTACTAACTCATCACCTCCGCCTCGCGCCGCCCGTAGCGCCAGGCCCAGCGCCGCCGCCCTCGCCGCCGTCGCGGTCCGCGAGCGAGACGACCTCGCCGATGCCCGCGGCCTCCTGCTCGTCCTCAAGCGCCGTGATCTCCTCCCTGCAGTCCCACCACTTCTCCTCGCTCAGCTCAAAGGCCTTGGTCTTGATCTCCTTGATCGTCAGGCTCTCGGGCTGGATGTTCTTCCAGCGCAGGTTCGTCATGAGGATCTCCTGCCACTCGTTGGACGTGCGCACGAAGAACTCGCGCCGCGACTCGAAGGGCTGTTATAATGGAGCATATAATTTAGCATTGTTTCGTAGTAGATAGCAGTGTGCGCATGTGTGACTTTTACTTACCCTTGGGTGCGGCAGCCCATCGTCCACCGCAGCCTCCGTCGTTTCCGTCTCGTCCCATTCCGAGGGGACTGATGAGCCTAGGCCCGAGTCCGCGTCGGCGTTGGACTCCTCTTCTGCGGGCTTCTTGCCGCGCTTGCTGGGAGTGAATTTCTTGGGGCTGGTAACCTCCATTTCTACGCCCTCATCCTCGTCTTCATCGTCTTCGTCATCTTCGTCGTCCTCCTCGTCATCATCTTCATCCTCAGACTCCTGCAGGCACGTTGGAGATTTGTCAGCGGAAAATTCAGTTAAAAAAAAGGGGGGGAGGGAGGTACCGAGACCAAAGTAACACAATGAGAAGAAGGCGTCTTACGATCCAGTCTTCGGTCGGCCTGTTGAAGATCTCCTTGCAGCCGTTCATCTTGTCCAGGTTGATGGCATACATGTCGTCAAACGTAAACTCGCGGTCTCCCTTCTCAAACGTGCCGCCGTAGATGTAGAGCACGTCGTCTTGAATCGCCAGCTGCGCGTTGAACCTCGGGTGTGGAAACTCCATGGAAACGGGCATCTCCCTGACGGGCTTGCCGCCGTTGTCGCCCTCGCCGTCCTCGTTCTGCCGCCCGCTGAGGTCGATGTCCATGGCGTCGGCGTCCTCGAGCGACGCCCCCGTCTCGAGCGCCGCCAGCTGCCTGAGCAGCTCTTCCTCGTTGGCCTGCGCGCGGCCCCTCCGGCCTCCCCTCTGCTGCTGCCCCTGGTCGCCGCCACCGCCGCCACCCCGCTTCTGCCCGCCACCACCGGCGCGGGCCTTGCGGAGGGCGAGCGGGAAGAAGCGGTTCCGCTCAATGTTCCAGGCGAACAGGCCGTTGAAGAACTCGCTCTCCATCCCCTCCTCGCTCTCCTCGACGTCGTGCACGCCGCCAAACAGGATCCCGCGCCGCCCGCGGTGGTGGTAGGCCATGGTGGCGCCCGCGCGCTTGGGCTCGGGCGAGTTGGCGGGCTTCTTGCGCCGCTCCCACCGCACCGTCGGCGGCGTCCCCGGCGCGGCCTCGGGCGGCGGCTGCGTGATGCGCAGGAAGAAGCAGTCCTGGTGCACCATGGGCTTGAGCACGCTGCGCTGCGCCCCGCCGCCAGAGCCACCGCCGCCGCCACCGCCCTTGCCGCGCGTGTTGGCGGCGACGGTGGACTTGACGCGCGAGTAGCCGCCGTACAGCACGGCGCCCTGCTCGTGCGGGAGAAAGGTGAAGGACGAGCGGGCGTCGGGCTTGAGCTGGGCGGCGGGCAGGGCCGGGCTGTGCCAGACAAAGTTCTGCGTGTCGTACAGCCACAGGTCGGCCAGGTACTTTGTCTGGTTGGCCGTGTCCTGGAAGCCGCCGAACAGGATGACGTAGTTCTTGTAGTAGGTCATGCGGTGGCCGCTGCGCGCGGGGGGAGTCTTGCCCTTTGGCTCGAGCCGCGTCCACTCCTTGGACGCGGCGTCGAGCTGCCACAGGTCGTTGTAGTGGTAAAAGGTGCCCTGCTTGGGCGAGCTGAACTCGCCGCCGAACAGGTACACGGACGAGGCCTGGTTGCCGCCGCGGCACCAGGCGTGGCCCGACCGGGGCAGCGGCGCGTTGGGCGACGTGACGGTGCGCCACTCGTCCTTGTCGACGTGGTAGACGTGCAGGTCGTTGAAGAAGGTCGCCACGGCCCCGTTGAACAGCTCGCCGCCGAACATGAGCAGCTGCTTGCTGTTGCACGGCGACGCCAGCAGGCACGACGCCGCCCGCGCCCGCGGCGGCGCGTCGGCGACCGTCTCCGTCACCTTGAGGTACTGCTCCTGCTGCTTCTTGTACTCCTCCAGCACCGCATCCAGGTCTACGTCCTCGGCATCGCTGTCGTCCACCTTTGCCGCCTTGGTCTTGGCCTTCTTCTCGGCTTTCTTCTCCTGCTTGGCTTTCTTCTCGGCCAGCTTGGCCTTTTTGTCACTGCTCTTCCCCTTTTTGTCCTTGGCCATGTCTGCGACCTCTTGAGTACGTAACGTTTATGTGTGACAAAGACCTTGACTCCTAACCCCTTGGAATACAGTGCCATACGGTTGGGGATCGGGTTGTGACGAGACTAAGACGGGTCTCGTGAGGGGTCGATCAACATGTGGTTTGAAAAATAAAAATGGGGGGTCGAGCTCATGTCAGTTCTTGACGTGGGGAACCTGTTCGGCGCATGGAGTTCGGCGCCTGGGCAGCCCAGGCAAACTCCTAAAATAACCAACCAGATCACAGCTGAGATCAAACCAGACAACATTTGTCTGTTCTCGAACCTAACGATCACTGTCACTTGGCCATATCGCGCTATTGTCACTGCACGCTCCCAGGGGTTATTTGCCGCGACAATGTATAGCGGTGACGGGCAGCCGGTCCACGTACAATGGCTAATGGCCCCTAGATATCTAATGATAGGAATGAGACGGTCCCAGTCGGGTGGTATACGCTCTTCTATCCATCATGCACTCCTTACCCAAGTGTCTAGGTATGTGTGTATATATCTATCCGTGCCTTCAGCTCTGAATTCCGTCTTTACGAATTACCGGTTGCCTACTGCCAATACTGGAAATCGGGCTCGCGGCGGGGAGGGATCGACTAGTACCCCTTCCCCTTGAGCCACGAGGCCACGTCGTCGGCGTCGCGCTTGACCCAGGCAATCTTAGATCGGATGGAGTCAAGACTCTGCGCGAGCGACTGGTCGTAGCCCTTGTTGTCCTTGGGCCCGAAAAAGGCCTCAACCCGCTCCAGCTGCTCTTGCTTGGTGAAGCTCGACGTCGAGATGGTCACGACCGAGCCCAGCATCGAAAGCGCCGGCGGCAGCTTCTTGACCAGCTCCTCCCAGTTGGCAGTCATCCAGTTGTACACGGCTTCGATACC
Source organism: Falciphora oryzae (assembly GCA_000733355.1). Taxonomy (NCBI): domain Eukaryota; kingdom Fungi; phylum Ascomycota; class Sordariomycetes; order Magnaporthales; family Magnaporthaceae; genus Falciphora; species Falciphora oryzae. Next base: position 480,335 of record JNVV01000005.1, read on the forward strand.
CTCCGGGTGGCTCCGGAGCCCGGCCAGGGGCATGTAAATGTCCTGGTCCTTGATCTCGCCGCTGAAAATCAGGTCAAGCGTCTGCTTGACAAGCGCTGGGTCCTTGGCCCGGCCCAGACAGCGCAACGCCGTGTTACGCTCGTCGCTGTTGGTCGACGTGCGGTAGAAGTTCAGCACTTCATTGTACTATTTTCATCGCAAGCGATTGTCAGTCTCTCACTGTGTCTTGCTCCGTCTCATTCACATACCAAAACATGGGCTTTTCCAAGGGTCACATACCGCGTCTGCTCCACCATACTTCAAAGCCATCGCAAAGACGCTTCCACGGATGTTAGGGTGGACAGCGGACTTATCGCCAGCCATGAAGCGCTTAAACATCTCCTTGGCTGCGGCAATGACAGTGGTGTCGCCAGAGAGCCCGGACGCTCCGAAGAGCATAGCCTTGAACTGTTGCTCAATGTGGCCGTCCTGGTCCGAAAACTCCCAGCCCATCTTATGCGCCCGGGGGCTGATGAGGTCCCGCTGGAACGCCTCCAGACTATTCCTTACCGCCTCGTCCTCGAAGATCCAGGCGCCCTGCACCGTCGACAGACGTCCTATGATCTCGTTCCAGACGACGAACTCGGTCTCGTCGTTGAATCCCTTCAGCAGGCTCAGGACGCCCGAAGTCTTCTGGTATCCCGAGGCAGCCAGAGCGCCCGCATCGGCGAGCATTCCTGCCCGATCCTCAACCGACAGCAGCCCCTTCTTGGCCGCTTCGCCAAGCTTCTCCAGACGCTCCGGGGTGTAGGATGTGCGGAAAAGGCTCGTGTGGTTCGCGTTCAGCTTGAAAAACTCGGTGCTCGACAGCTTGAAGTTGTCTTCCCTCTTCTTGAGGGTGATGGACTCGTCAACGCCGTCTTTGGTCCGGAGACCGACAAGAACAGGGTAGAGAACCTTGTCCTCCTCAGGCTTGGTGTCCCCGGTGCGCAGGAACCGGTTCTGCTTGAGGTGGATCGTGCTCTCCCCCTCGTTCTCCGTCACCGTGATGACTGGATACCCCACATTCTTAGTCCAGACAGTCATAACGTCGTGCACAGGCTTGCCGCTCGCCGCAGCCAGTGCGCCCCAGAGATCATCGGTAGTCGTGTTGCCATAAGCGTGCTTCTTCAGGTATTGACGCACACCCTCGAGGAAAACATCTTCGCCGAGATACGTCGAGATCATGCGGAGGACGCAAGATCCCTTGGAGTACGAGATGGCGTCAAAGATCTGGTTGATCTCGTCGGCCCGCTTCACGGGAACCTCAATGGGGTGGCTGCTCCTCAGGGAGTCCAGGGACAAGGCTCCTTGGAGCGTGTCGGTGACGTACGACTGCCACACCTTCCACTCGGGGAAGAAAACATTGCACGAGTACCAGGACGCCCACGTAGCAAAGCCCTCGTTGAGCCACAGGCCATCCCACCAGTCCATGGTGACGAGGTTTCCAAACCACTGATGGGCCAGTTCGTGTTGAACAACCTCGGCAACCCGCTCCTTGGTCGCGGCGCCACTAACCTTCTCGTCCAGCAGCAGATCAACGACACGGTAGGTAACCAAACCCCAGTTCTCCATGGCGCCCTGGGCGAAATCGGGGATAGCGACCTGGTCCATCTTTGGCAGGGGGAAGTCGATGCCAAAAACCTTTTCGTAGAACTCGAGCGTCTTGGCGGCCAGGTTCAGGGAGAAGCGGCCGTGCTCGATGTCGAGCCCAGGGGGCGCGTAGACACGGACGGGGACGCGGAAGTCGTTGGACTCGATGTAGTCGAGCTCGCCGACGATGAAGGCCAGGAGGTAGGTGGACATGAGGGGGGAGTTGTTGAACTTGACAGACTTCTTAACCGCGCCCGTCGCCTTCGAGGTAACCTCGGACTCGGAGGCGACGTCCATGTTGCTCAAGCAGGTGAGCTTCTTGTCAGCCACAAGAGTGACGGCGAAGGTGGCCTTGAGCGACGGCTCGTCGAAGCACGGGAACGAGCGCCTCGCGTCGGTAGGCTCCATCTGGGTCACGGCAAGGACGCCCTCGGAGCCATCGGGCCTCTTAAAGGTGGCTCTGTAGAAGCCGGCCATCTTGTCGTTGAGCGTGCCGGTGAAGTCAATAGTGAGCTCGGCCTTGTTGCCCTTGGGGATGACGTCGTCAAAGTCGATCTTGGTGGTCTGGGTGTCCTCATTATACGAGACCTTGGGGGAGTCGGTGACGGTCTTGCCGGCCGACACGATCTTGACCTTGAGCACGTCGAGCTCCAGGGTGTTGAGGGAGATGGAGGTGGAGTCCTCGGCGACGTCGAGGTGGACGACGACGGTGCCGGAGAAGGTGAACTTGTCCAGATCGGGCTCCAGGGTCAGGTCGTAGTGCTTGGGCACGACGTTGGCCGGGAGCAGCTCTCTGGCGGCGGCGCTGGGGGCGACACCGCCGCCCATCTCGACGCCGGCGCGGGACCTGCACATGGCGTGACGGCGGTAGGAGCAGTATCTGGCGGGGGGTTTGTTGCGAAGCAGTAGGCGTGTGCTAGGCCGCGGCTGGGCGACGGTGTGACGGTGCTGGAGGGCGGTTGCACCAGCTGTTGAAGCGCCAAGGGCTGAACCAAGGACAGAGTATGATAGTCTCCGCGTTTGCAGGAGAGGGGAGGGGCCGGACCTGCAGATCGGGTGTGGCCAAGGAGGGGCGGGTGCGATGCACGGATTAGCGACGAAGGTGGAGGGCGGTGGGGGTGGGATCGAAGACAGGGCCCGTCCACTCGGACAGCTTTGAATCGACGTCAATTGTCGTGGGGAAAGGCCTGGGTGCAGCTCCGGTGGCACGACCGCTGCCCCGATTAGGGTTTGCTGTCGGACGGCCAGTAGGGTTTGGCCGCAGTCGCCGTCGGGGCGCACGCCTTACATCGGATGGTGCGGGGAGCAAAACCAGAGGAAGGGGACGGATGGAATCTTGACCCAGCCAATACTAACAGTTGTTGTGTCGGGTCAATTACGGCCACGCGCCGACACCGCAGCAGCGAGGCTGGTGTTGCTGATGCTGCTGCTGCTGATTTTGATCTTGTGCTGAGCCAGGATGAAGAAGATGAAGTCTGCTGGCGTAATATTCCACTCTGGGAAGCCAACAGTCGCGAGGAACAAGACATGGCCGAAGAGAAATGCATAAATAGAAAAACTAATAAAACGATGCACAGAAATCCAGGGCCATCGACTGCGAGTTCATCCGGGTATCAGTAATGCAGTAAGTAATGTGGCATATGCAACGAGAAGGCGAGAAAAATGAGACGGCGTCTGCAATTGAGCTTTGGTGAAAACATCTCCGCCTCCGTTCCGCATCTACCCGTCGGACACTGAGCCGAGTTATTGCGTGGCGCTAAGCCGCTTACGGACAGGCCAGCCCCTGAACAACACCGCGGCACCTGTGCAACACGAACGGCATGAGGCCAGGCAAAGTGAGAAGAAGACAAGAGAAAGCGATATGCAATTTAGTCATCGGCTATGTGCATTCAGAAGAATACGCCATGCTCGGAGTGTCCATACGATTGATTGTCTGTCAGCTGGTCAGGGGAAGCCCGCTCTCGGCCGTAGCTCGCCCCCTTTTGGGCGTTGCTCCTCGATAGAATCACCATCCCACCCACGTATTCATAGATAGGGTTTGAAAACGGACGGTAAAGGAGAGTGTGAGAGAAAAGAATGCATACGGGAGCGAGAACTTTGTATGACGACTAGACTGCAGGATAGACGCCTCTCAGCCCCAGGCTAGATGGCAAACAACAAAAAGAGAGAGAGAGCGTAGGAAGGAAAATAACAAAGAAACACCGGCTGTAATGGGTATGAATATGATTATGTACAGATTCTGCTGTGACTAGAAATGCCCGTCAAGAATAGTCGAAAGAATGTGCCGGGTTACAGGCTGGGTATCATACTCAAGCCTCGGAGCAAAAAAAAAAAAAAAAAAAAAAGCAGTTGATGGAGAAAAATCAAATCAGCCACATTCGTCGTGTGTCTTGTTTTTCGTTTCATCCCCTTCCTTGTTGCTGTTGATGGTTTGAGGCAAATACGCCCGGCCCGGCCATCGTCTCGGGCGACCAGGGCGCCTGTCCGTCGTCCATCATCATATTAAGCCGCGGCTCAGGCGGCATGGCCCTCTCATTAGGCCCCTCGATGCCGCCATCACTGGCACCATCGGTCACAGAGCGAACCCCTCGCTGCTCTGCCCTGCGTACGCGGCCGGCCTGCTGCCTGACCCACGACGTGACGGTGCGGTACCTTGGCGGCGAGTCGTCGCTCGACTCGGTGTACACCGTGTCCCTCCGGCTGGTCCATGAAGCACGTGCTGCTGCGAGGTACTGTTGTGCCTCGCTCTGATCACCGCCAGCGCCACCACCGTCGCGTGCGGGCGCGGCGGGGGGCTGCCGCGGCTGCTGTGGCACGATGATGTCACCATCCCCGAACCCAGATGACAGCGACGACAACACTGACGTTCGATTGACCTGTCTCCTGGTAGGATCGTAGGCGTCTGACGGCTGCCGCGCGAGCTCGCTCTGGTTGTAGTAGCCATTGGCAGGCCCCATGCGAGACCGCCAGGTGCCCCCGACATCGCTGCTTGGAGTAGTGGCGCCGAATTGCGCCGCGTTGGTCGAGCTGAACGAGCCCGAGGCTTGGTGCATGAACATGCTCGTGCCGGTATCCGTGCCCGGAGTCAAGCCCCCGGGGCTGTATGCGCTGTTGGCAGCCGCGAGGGCGGCCTGGAACTGCATCTGTTGCCACTGCGCCGGGTCCATCGGCCACGTCGGCCCGCTCATCTGCTCCTGCTGTCGAGTTTCCGGGCTCGTGGGCGACCAGGCCGTACCGCCACCCAGCTGCTCAGTCTGTAGCCGGAGTTGTGGTTGGATCTGGGGCTGGGCCTGGATGGGTTGCTGAGACTGCGGCGGTGCAAGTGTTGGTAGTGGAGGTTGCAGTAAATCGACCTTCTCCGAGCCATAAAAGCCCTTGATTGGCGCGACAGGAACCTCGGACGGTCCAAATGTCAAGGGGCGATTCTTTTGGTCACCGTAGGCTTTCTCGTCAACATTCAGCCCGTGCTGCTGCTGGCGGTTCCTCAGGAACGGCAACCTAGCAGCCAGCCTCTGCGAGAATCCCGGCCGGTCGTGGGAGCTAGATGATCTATAGTCCGAGTACATGTGGTGCTCCTTACGCCTTTTGGACTTTCGGGCAGTGCGCCAAATAATCCATGCCAGGAAACTGACGAAGATGAACGCTTCTAAAAAGACGAAAGCACAAGACCAGTCAGTTAAAAATTGAGACGGATAGAGGGTGAGGTAGAGGGAAGGAATATTTCAAGAAAACCACTGACCTATAGACCCAACTGATATTAGCACCCGCTCAGTTGTGCCACTCATGGCCTCTCTTTGCCCCATCGCCATCTCGTTGCCGGCTTTCTGCCATTGAGGGTCTCTGGCGGCACCGTCGCCAATCCCAATGCCTGCGCTGGAGGCGGGGACGCCATTGGTTTCTGCAGCGGGAGTGAGCGTCGGAATGTTTGCCGGAGTGGTTGGGGAGCCATCGCCTTGCAACCCGGTGGCGCTAGACGCAGGGGACGACGAGGATTGCTCTGTTGTGCTGCTGTCGGCAGTGGCTGCAGTTTCCGACGATGTTTCTGGCCGTCGTGCATCGTTACCAGTTGTTGCAGGTGGGCTGGGGGTAGCCGCAGCAGGGTCCTGAATCTGAAGCGTTAGTGGAAGAGCACGGGGAGACACGGTCATGGTGTATACTTACTGGAGTGGCAGTGATTGAAGGGACTGGGGCGGCCGTTCCTGACCCAGCCACGGGGGTACTAGGATCAATGGAAGAAGTGATGGAGGCGGCCGGGTTTGTACTTGTGCTTTCAAGGGCCGGCGGAGCCGATGAAGCCGATATTGCGCCATTGACTTCTGGCGGAATAGACGAGACGGATGGGGCTGGCACTTGGGTCGATGGCTCGGTGGCGGGAGGTGCCGGAGCGGAGCTGGGAGCAGGAGATAACGTTGGAGCGGCTGACGACGCGGGCTGGGCTGTTATCGTGTCCTTGTCGCGGCCGTCGCCGTTCCTGCTGCTGCCATTGCGGAAACGGTTGCCGTTATTGTTGTTGTTGTCGTCGTTGTTGCGCCCTCCACCGCTGTTGTCTCCTCCTCTGTTGTTGGAGCCCCTACCACTGCCGCCGTCGTTCCTGTTATTCCCACCCCCTCCACTCCCACCGTCTCCTCTGTTGTTCCCGTTGCCCCCACCGCTTCCATTCCCTCCGCCACTCCCGTCTCCTCTGCTGTTCCCATTCCCGCTGTTACTTCCATATCCTCTGTTGCCTCTATCACCACCAAATCCGGTTCCTCCTCCGCTACCGCCACCCCCTCCACCTCGACTGTTGTCGCCTCCTCGTCCGCCGTCATTCAAGTCGCCACCCCCTCCACGGAAGTTCCGGCCGTTGCGGTTCTCCGAGTCCCCACCTCCGCCGCCTCCACTACCGCTTCCGCCCCCATTGTTGCTGCCGCCGCCATTCCTGTTGTTGTTATTGTTGCCGCTGCGGTCGCGGTCCCGGTTGCCGTCGTTCTGCCGTCTCCTGAGGTCCGGCGTTGATGAAAAGAGGACGGCGGTCGAGAACCCACCACGCGGCCCGACTGATGATGACCGCCGCAGGAGACCCCTCCTAGGTGCCATGGTGTCTTCCCCTAGCATGCTATTCTCTCCTCGTCGAGAGATGCTAGAGCGTCGAGCCGACCAGAGCACCCGTGGGCAGGGGTGTCCGAGCCAGTCATCAAGTTGGGTGCTGCGCGGCCCCCGGCCCCTGCTTGACGTAAATTTGCGTGTTTGTGGTGATATGTGTAGGAAAGAAAAGGAAGGGAATCGGTATCAAGCTCGTAACTGTTCGGCGTATGTATGTTCGTGATACAAGGGGAGTATGGGGCGTAAAATAGTCGATATCTCGCCCAGGCGAAGAATATCGTAGTGAAAAGGCAATAGGTCAACCGTTCATCTAGAACCCTTCGGACAGAAAAGAAGAAGAGCAAAAAGAAACTAAGGCATGGAAAGCGAAAAATGAAAGAAAGGGAGCAAACAAAAGGCCTGCCTTGGGGTGAAGGGTGAATGGGGGGTGGGAAGGAAGGAAAGATGGAAAGAGAGAAGATGGGAGGGAGCAGCGGGATCAGGGTCGACGGCAGCATGCGCTACCAGATGGAGGGGAAGATGTTCACGCTGGCGTACGCGGGCCAAGGACTGTAACATGCCGGGGTATCGTCCCCTCGGGCTCACTCGATGCCCTCGAACTGGCGATAACCACCCTCCTCTCACTCACCCCATCCGTTGAGGTGTGAGCACGTACTCCGCCCTCTCGGCGCCTCTTCCCGCTGCCGCCATGATCCGGACTTCCCTGCACTGACAGGGGAGTTGGAACCGGGGGTGGCGCCCTCCACTCACTTTCTTTTTTTTTTTTCTCTCTCTCTCTCTCTCTCTTCGACCTCAGCAGACCGATCTCGCGAGGTGTCGTTGTGGTGTAGTCAGCCAACGGTGTCCCACCAGCCAAGGGTGCTCGTTAGCAGGAAGCGTGTTGCGGGGAATGGACGAGGTTCTGCGCGGACGACCAGGGGTAGTGAGTGGGCAGGCAGCCCAGACGGGTGACCTATCCCGCCGATTTTCCCACGATCCAGGGGTCCGGGGTCCGGCATGGCCATGACGGAGATCAGCCTGCCTGAGCTTCTTCATCGGCAACGGCAAAGAATTTGGGGGAAAGACGTCAGGCTCGCGTGAGCGAACAATCCTGTACGTATTTCCCGGCCAGGGGGAGAGGTGTCGTTTGAGGGAGGAGCGTGGGGCCAGCAGGGGTTCTCCCGCTTGCGAGCTGGACCTGTCTCAGCGAGGGGCGGATGTGAGTTTCAGGGCCTGTTGGACAGGGGTGCCCTTCAAGTCGCTAGGAAGTTGAGCCGCACCTTTTGTGCCTCCTCCTTGTTCAGCATCTGCCTCATATCACCACACAAACCGAACATTGGCTCTGAGATGCTGCTGCGATGGGTAAAACACGTTTTGGCTGCATACTACCACGAGGTGTTTTTGGCAAAGTTGGTGTCCAGAGGTTAATTGTACTTCAGCAGGCCAAGCACGTTGAGAACCAATAGTGAGGGGCAGCACCAAACACAATGGTAATGACAACATCAGATCTCCTAGGCGGGGTCGTAACTGCCTGCCTGGTCGAGGCAATATAGAGAACCATGCTTCTCGGGACCAGGAACAGACGGCACAATTCAAGCTGACATGACAAAACGGCCAATCCCACCAGTCGTGCGGCCTGGAGAATTGGGGACCCTGAGAGCCGCACCTGCCGCGTGCATTCGAAACCCTGCACGGGGCCTGCATTCCGGCTCGGGGCCTTTGCTTTTTCGTGTTGGATCGGCTCTGCAACGCAACCTCCTGCCGGGAGCTGCGCGCTGCACCACGCAGACGGTCCCTTTCAGCAAACTTGAGACAGACACGGACGACAGCGAGGCGAGCCAAGGGTCGAGAACATGCACCAGGTTGAGGTGATTGCAGGTACATATCCTCGGCGCCGACATCCTCGCGGACGATACGATTAGTTCTTTTATTTCATCTCTGCACAAATCCCTGGCTTCGGTCTGGGAATCCCCTCAGCTTCCCCGGTCACGAGACCATATCCTCCTTTTAGCCCGTAGCCACCCGTGTATCTCTGGGAGAGCCCGTCAGGTTCAATTTCCCGGTATCACCAATTCTGCCGCCTCCATGCCATGCCTGCGTTTTGCCACGTCCGGGTTTACATCCAAAGGCAATATGGGTCCCATCTAAGCGATGACGGCCCGCCTGTTGGATCGATCGCCTCTGCGTCTCCCAATTGACGTCTTTTGGCACCACTTGCATGCTCTGTGCGGTCGTCGTCCGATTGTCTCAGCACGCAACATCAATCAAAGGCCAGCCACGGCTCGACTCGACTTAGTCTTTGGCCAATGTCGGGACGCCAACCCTAAAACAGAATCCCAATGACTGCTGGGCGAAATGGAGAGTAAATAGCCAACCCGGCAAGACGGCGCGGCGCGGGCTGGGGCAAACGGTGGGCTGCACGCACGCCTTCCTCGCAGGGAACAAGCCCAGCCCGGCTCTGCATGCCGTATCGGGAAAAGAGACGAATTCCCGTCGCGGCCTGCCATTCCCACCCCGCCTTCCACTGCTTGGCTCGACCACGATGGTTGCCGTCGACGATCTGGGAGATCACACAAACCCACCTTAGCATTCTTTGAACTGGCGATTTCACCCACCGCGAGGAACAGGACGCCTCCTGTTTGCGCCCTTCAGCCTCAATTGTTCCAAGTTCCATCTTCAGGACAGTGGGGGTGGAGCTCGGGGATCTCTCGGTGCTCCCCTCTCCTAGACCAAATGGCCCCGATCCGGATCTCCGCCCTCGGGGAGCCTGACATCCCCGGCGTGGTCACCGCTGTACAGTTCGTCCATGTGCTTCTTTCCTTGGTATCTGCCTTCTTGAGATAGGTATCCTGCATTGAGTTTTTTTCTATGTAGTGTATATGCCTCTGCGTGCCTCTCTGGCAGGCGGATCGTCAGCAGCTCGGCTAACGCAGGCATACACAGAGAGGCGTTCGCTGATGATCCATACAACAACTGGGTCTTCGACAAGCCAAAGGTTGGTCACGCACCTCTCTGAGATGCCTACCATTATTACCCGTATGATCGCAGGATCTCTCAGACGCTTGTGCATACTCATTACACGACGCCTCCGGCTCCCCATCGTTATCTTGTCTATTATTAGTCTGCGTGGCACGCTGGCTGTAGATCGTCATCTTCTTACGTCCCTTGAAGGTGACGTTCACCATACTGGAGGGTTGAATCACATGTGTCTCGGCATGGCGCACGGCATGAGACCCCCCTACACTACGGCATGTGAGGTCCTACCATCTACGACTTTAGCTGATAGGAAAAACACCACAACCACGGGTTAAATAGTTCAACGCCGAGAGAAACGCCGTCTCTCTCGCCATCCGCTGCCGCTGGGGTATTCGGAATGGCATCTTCCAGGTGGCCAAAGAGGAGGGCAGCGACAAGGTCCTGGGAGTCGCCATGTGGCTTCCCCCAAGGGCGGCCGACCGAAAGCAGAGCTGGGGCGAGTGGCTTGAGGACTGGCGACTGTATTTCAACCAAATCGGCATGAACCTGTGGTACGGCAGAGGTGGCCTAAACGTCAAGGTAAAAGTTCCGATGGACATGGCGATCTCAAACCCTACCGACAATTACACGGAAAGATAGGGGCTGACGAACTCGGATAGCGGTATTATATCTGGAAGGACTCCCAGGCCAAGGTCCAGTCCGATGTCTGGACAGACCCGAGGGGCTACTACTTTCTCAACATCATGGTCGTTATTCCAGAGGCCCAGGGCAAGGGGATCGGCAGGAAGCTCATGGCAACTGTGACAGACAAGGCGGACCGGGAGCAGATGAAATGCTACCTCGAGTCCAGCAGAGACAAGCCAAACATGGATATATACGGCCGGATGGGATTTCGGTTTGCCAGGGAGCTGGACTGCGACGACGATGGCACCATCTGCAAGCTCTTCTCCATGGTCCGGGACCCCCTGCCGCCAGCGGGGGCAGGGGCGGAGGATGAGCAGACCCAGTAACCGCCCGCTGAGTTAGTCCTTCTCGTCACAGAAGACTAAGGAAACAAACGGAGAGCACGGAAACCAAAGCCAAGTTACAGCTATCTACCTACTGGGTATCATGAAGGAGAGTAACCAGCTTGTGAATCTGAAAAGCTGTGGAAGAGAGCCAGCCCATTGGGCCAAAGCAAGCTTCCCTTGGCGCGGCCGGCACTGCCCGTGAACCTTGACTCGCCAAGACCCCGGACCCTGTTGACGAGGGCCGAAAACGGAGGAGCTCGATGGAAGCAACGATGCCCTCGAAGCATTTGGCGTGGTTTCGTCGTCTCCATGATTTTCGTGAGCCGCCTCATCGGACCAGCGGGAAAGCTAAGTTTCATGTGCGCTTCCCCACGAGGCGGCCGCCATTAGCCCCGAGCTGTCACGCGCCAAAGCACTAGCATTGATGGCGGCACGGCTCGGATGACAGGCGGCCAGTGGAAGGCGAGCACTGATACCGCAATACCTCGGCAGCTGCTCTTCACAAGCCACCAAGACGAAAGATGGACAAGGACAAGGAGGCCCCCAGCAGCACAGCTTCACCAGATGGAATTTTGCGCAAAAATGACCAAAATCTTTGTGGGAAACCTGTGCTCCATCGTACCCCGTGGGCCGCGCACGCATCCGTCTGAGGCTATTGATAAAGAATCTGAGGTGGTAGCCAGCGGAGCAGAGGAAATATCACGCACTGATCCATTTGAGCGACGGCGATCAAAGCCAGCCCAGCCGTGGAGCTGCCCGTCGGCCCCGCCCAAGCTTATCCCTGTCAAGAACCCGGGCTGGTGGGTTAGAGATGGACGCCCGAGGGTGAGCCGCACCTATCAGAGTTGGCTTTGGGCCGGCGTCGCTGCCACTGTCGCAAAGCACGAAGAAGAAGAAAATCTTTGACCCAGCCGCAATCGCACTAGTATGGGGCTGCCCTGAGCATGGAAGCCCGGGATTGACGCGGGCTACAATCAGTTGCACATGCATGAAGCTAGGGTGCTTATCATCACTCGTTTGAGCCACATCCCAAATCCTCTTTGCGCGAATACCATCCCCTCTCTGATATTTCCCCCCCTCTCTCTCACCACACCCGCCCACGAGGATTTTTGCTTGCTGGCCAGCGACTCTAGAGCAGCACGGTACATATCGGCTAGGTATACCTTGGATAGGCAACCGCCTCCATCGCCTTGGGTCGAGCTTCCCAAGCTCCCAGAGCTGCCGTCATGGCGTCCACCATGGCCCTGGCGCGGCTCGCGCCGATGCAGATGCGCGCCGCCCAGGCCGCCAGCCATCTCTCCGCGAGGCAGGTCATCTCGGCTGCCGCCCGCCGCCCGCTCCAGCCAGCCGGCGGCACCCTGCTGCTGAGGAGGCAGTATGCGACCGGAGGCGTCCCCGAGGCCCAGCTCTCGCCGAAGAAGCCGAGGCGATTCCGAAAACTGCGCTGGGCCTGGCGCCTGACCTACCTGTCGCTGCTCGGCGGCCTTGGCTACACGGGATACTCCATCTACAAGGAGAGGCACCCCGACGAGCAGATCGAGCCCGACCCCTCCCGCAAGACGCTCGTGATCCTCGGTGAGCACCAACCGCCGACCAAGTGACTGCCCCGCCTGGCTTTACATCTCTAACCTCCAAGCTTTACATGAGCACAGGCACCGGCTGGGGCTCCGTGTCCCTTCTCAAGAACCTGAACGTTGAGAACTACAACGTCGTTGTCATATCGCCGCGCAACTACTTCCTCTTTACCCCGCTGCTGCCGTCATGCACCACGGGCACCATCGAGCACCGGTCCATCATGGAGCCCGTGAGGACCATCCTGCGCAGCAAGAAGGCCCGCGTGAAGTACTATGAGGCCGAGGCCAGCAGCATCGACCCGGACCGCAAAGTGGTCAAGATCGTCGACAACTCCGAGGTCAAGGGCGACGTGTCGGGCACCGAGGTGCCCTACGACATGCTCGTCGTCGGCGTCGGCGCCGAGAACGCCACGTTTGGAATCCCCGGAGTGCGTGAGCATTCGTGTTTCCTCAAGGAGATCGGCGACGCCCAGTTCATCCGCAAGAAGATCATGGATTGCGTCGAGACGGCCGCGTTCAAGGACCAGACCCCGGAGGAGATTGATCGCCTGCTGAGCGTCGTCGTTGTCGGCGGCGGCCCCACGGGCGTCGAGTTTGCTGGCGAGCTGGCCGATTTCTTCGAGGAGGACATCCGCAAGCTCATCCCCGAGATCAGCGACCGCTTCAAGGTCACCCTCGTTGAGGCCCTGCCCTCGGTCCTGCCCAGCTTCTCCAAGCAGCTGATCGAGTACACCGAGAGCACGCTCAAAGAGGAGAAGATCCAGATCGAGACCAAGACCATGGTCCAGAAGGTCACGGACAAGACGGTCGAGGCCACCACGACCCGGCCCGACGGCACCAAGGAGAGGCGCGTGCTTCCCTACGGCCTCCTGGTCTGGGCCACCGGCAACGCCGTCCGCCCGCTCGTCAAGGACCTGTGCGCCAAGATCCCGGCCCAGAAGGACTCGCGCCGCGGCCTGGCCACCAACGAGTACCTGGTCGTGCAGGGCGCGCGCGACATCTGGGCCATCGGCGACTGCGCCGTGGCCGGCTACGTCCCGACGGCCCAGGTGGCGTCGCAGGAGGGCGCCTTCCTAGCCCGCCTCTTCAACAACATGGCCAAGACCGAGACCATCGAATCGAAGATACAAGAGCTGAGCTCGTCGCTCAACCTCAAGCCGGGCGTCAACGCGGCCGAGATCAGCGCCGAGATCGCCGAACACGAGCGCAAGCTCCGCCGCGTCAAAGACATCAAGCCCTTCCGCTACTCGCACCAGGGGTCGCTCGCCTACATCGGCTCCGACAAGGCCGTCGCCGACATCAGCTGGCTCGACGGCAACTTTGCCACCGGCGGCCGCCTGACCTACCTGTTCTGGCGAAGCGCCTACCTGTCCATGTGCTTCAGCGGTACGTTTGTATACGTCCTAATCCTGCCCCTTGATTCCTTTCTCTCAACTCTTGTCTCCTAACTCTTGCTTCGTAGCCCGGAACCGGATATTGGTCATCAACGACTGGCTGAAGTCCAAGCTCTTCGGTCGTGATGTGTCCCGTGAATAAGGATACCCGGGACGCCGCCTTCTTGAGCTTGGGGGAACGTGCCGGGCTACATGTGCACGCGATTTGGGGCCTGTCCATGACGCCACTGCTCTTCTTTGCCTTCCGGATGGGCCACGTTTTTTTTTTTTTTTTTTTTTTTTTTTTGGTTTATTCGATTTCCTTGCCTCAAACCACGGAGTTCTGTGCGACAAGCGGGCTGTTGCGATTTTATTTTCTCATAGACTGGGGCGATGGGGCCAAGGGAGCATAACGGAATCGGATAGACTTGTGTTCTTTAGGTAGTTTGTGTTTTTTGCCGCACCTGTTTCGGATTTAAAAGCTTGGCAGGCGAACAGCCTCCAGTGATTTTCCTTTTTGAGCCTTTTTGTTTCTGCTTTGGAGTTCATGATGATGTTTGGTGCTGTCGATTTACTCTAGACCTCTAGAGATCTCAAAAGGGGCGGTCAACACATACCCGCTACCTTGGGACAATGACATCTAGACTGCCAGGCCAGGGGAGACAAGAATGGATACCAACCGCCACAATATGAAGCCCGTTCTCCCATGCACGGAAATGATTTGGAGTCCCTGTGTATCCCGAAATCCGATATTTCTTCGGCTTGGCTACACAACGTAACATCCCCAATCCAAGCGGCTTCCTTTTTTTTTTCGCACCTCGATTCCTGAATGGACAGCCATCCGAAATTGGCTTTGCTCAGCAGCGATATCCGGGGTGACTACTACATCGACGATGGAGATTATGTTGTTTCTAATAGGCTACACCTAGCCATCCCGTCACTTAGATGCGACAACACACACAGCCAGTTTGGGGGCCGGGCCATCTGCGTGTAAGCAAGGCATGACAAGCATCTGGCCAGCCGCCCCATGCACCTCGCTCGCTCGCATCCGAATAGTCCGACCACACGTCAGATTCTTTCTTTTCTGGTCACTCAGATCACCCAAGTAGGTACCTACCTACCTAGGTACCTATCTGCCTCGGCTCCCGTGTGGGGCGTCCCATTGGAGCTACTCAAGGGTCGGGCGGAATTCCGCCTCGGTGTAAGAAGATGCATTCGTGATGATGGTTGGAGAGGAAACGTGGGAAAGGGAGCTTGAACAAAAAGACAACGCTTGGGAATTTTAGTGGCCAATATAATGGCCAAGCCAAATGTGGGTAGGTGGACATGTATGTGCCTGGTATCTCGAGTTTATATACAGAAAATCAAGGGAGAGCAAATATGGAAAGACGGTTCCATGGCATGCTCCACATCTCAAAGTAAACACCCCATCAAGGCCTCCTGCCTAATCCTATTCGTGCCCCAAGCCAAGGATCCTGCTATGCCAAAAACAACCCGGCTTGTGTTCCTCTCGCTTTTTCCCCTTTTTAATGCACCATAAGCGATATGAATTCCGTATGTACATCCCAATCCTGTGCCGGCCCGCGCAGTCTCCTGAAGACCGTCAGCCAGCTCCCGTCAGCCTTCTCGGGGCTGATTATGACGTCGTGCACGCGTATATGCTCCGGTATATCGAAGGGCGCCTCCATACTACCCGGGCGGTGTGTTGGGATTTGCGACTGGAATGCGGGCGTGTTGGGCTGACCGTAGTTGTGTTGGCCAAGATAGTTTGGTTGCTGCTGTGGTGGTGGCGGCTGCTGCTGGTGCTCGTTTGTAAGGTGTTGGAACTGGTGGTGGTCAAACTCCGGGCTGTAGTGCGAGGAGAAACCATGGGCCAGAGTAGAGGTTGCTTGCAGCATGGCGTGCGTGTCCGAGTGTGAATCCGATCCATAGGACCCGTCAGACCCTCCAGACCCTCCAGACACGGCCGATGACGGCCGCCCCCACTCGCCGCCGACGTTGATGTGACTTGCGACAGAGGACGCGCGCGAACGCTGACCACTACCCGGGTGCATCAACGATGGCTGCAGGAGTGGCGAGGGCGCAAGGAACCCGGACATGTCGGTGCTGGCTGTCACTGCTGCGACCAGGGCGGCAGTGACGGCGGCGTCGTGCTGCTGTTGATGCTGTTGCGGCCTAAAGGAACCTGCGGCGTTAAAATTGACCTCAGTGCCAGCCACCTCCACGTCCATCATGAGACTTGGGTCTATCGGAAGCCCAAGCCCGAGGTCTTCCAGTCCCAGCAGACTCCCATCCCCCATGTCCAAATGTGAGCTCTCGCTGGATCGTCGGAAGGCGTCATCGTTCGCTGTGCCGACGGCTGCCCTTGCGGCGGGGTGCTGGCCACCAAGCGGCTCGATGCTTGCGGGCAGGTTATGATAGCTCTCAAACACTGCCTGCTGCTGGTGCTGCTCGGGAGATGCGTCGTATGGCGGGCTCATCAGCATGGCAGGGTGAAACGGGGGGTGCGATGTGTCATCGCCCGCAGACTCCTCCTCGACCTTGATGATGTGCTCGGCGATAGCAGCCATCCGATGTGCCTGCCACAGGTTCTCACGCCTCTGGGGGTTCTGCTTGAGCAGGTCGAGCGCCGAGTGGCGGATCAGGGGGTGTCGGCACTTGGTCGCGACGTAGTAAAGGATGGGGATGACGTAGGTCTCGAAAGTGAACATGGCGCGGGCGTCGGTGGGCTCGCCGGACTGCTGCTGGCCAGCCCTGGCCCTGCTCATCGTGGAGTAGGCCTCAGGCTTGTTCAGGATAAGGGCGGCGAGGGGTATAATGGCGGAAAATGACGAGAGGTGGTCGTCGAAGCAGGCCTCGGCGCTGCTGAGTGAGGTAGCGACCCATATGTTCATAGTATGCAGGTACATCTGGAAAACAGCAGAACTGACGTCCGACATGTGCGCAGGTCGGACGACCTGGTATAGGGAGAAAGCGACGCCGAACTTGGCTAGGCGCTTTGTTAGGCAGTCCTGCTCCTCGCGCAGGGCAACAAAGGTTTCGGCGGGCACGTTGTTGCCGTACCTCGCCTGGCGGGCACGCTGCATGAAGCGAAGAACTTCGTCCATGAAGTCGTACAGCACGAAGCGGATCTCGTGGACCGATTCGAACACAGTCGGCACATCGGGCAGTGTCTTCAGGCCATGGGGAATGGGCACGGGCTGGCCGCCAAAGAGAAACGAGGTCAGGCTCAGGCGCAGGTATATGGGCACTAAGTGAAGCTTGACGATGTCGATCTCCGGGTCCCTGGAGGCGGCCTTGCGGTCGAGTTTGCTCAGGATCTGGCGGCCCTGCTCCAGGTGGATCAGCGACTCCTTGTCCTTGCCGTGCATGAACTCGAGGCAGACAAAGAGGACGCAGGTCAGGAGCGGGGCCAGGGGGCGCGAGGTGGTATCCTTCATGTGGTCGATCATGTAGGCGATGGCCTTGTTGTACTGCTGCAGCGCGAACGAGGCCTTGGTGCCCGGGCTGGCGGGGTCGAGGTGCGGCGACGAGGCAGGCGAGATGGCGGCAGGGCCGTCGCCCTGGGTCAGCGACTCGTGCATGCTGCTCACTGCGAGCACGGCATGGCGGACTGCGGGCTCGGCCTGGCAGACCTGCAGGACCAGGACTTTCCAGAAGATGGCGTCGAGGTCGCCGGCTAGGTGCGGGGCCGTGACCTGTTGAAAGAAGTGGAACGCGCGCTTCTCCTCGGGCAGCGCCCACTCGAGCAGCGTCGAGAAGGATGAATAGGGGCTGCCACCGGTGGAGAGGCCCCTGCCGTCCCTGTTGGACTTGCGACGCGAGGCCATGATGCTGGGGTCGAGGTAGCCATCACACTTGCGGCCCGACTTCATGCAGCGCACACAGAAGGGCTTGGCCTCGTCACACTTGACCTTGCGGACTCTTTGATTTTTGGAGTTAGCACCAGCGGGAAACAGGCATGATCACTTGCCAGAATGGGCCATATAGGAGACCCGACTCACTTGCAGGTGATGCAGCCCGTGCGAACCTTTCTTGAACCCTTCCGGCCGGACGTGACGTGCTGGTGCTGCGGGGACGGCGAGTCCGGCATATTGTCTGGTTGGTGAAACATGCTTGTGGCGCGGGGATGAATTTGGATCGGTCTCTCGACCAGAGTGCGAGCAGCTTGCCTCTCTGGCTGGCCTCGGATAACGTCAACGAATGTCGGTCCCTCGAAAGACTCAACCCGAGGACGGTGAGATGAAGAGCCGGGCCAGCCGGGGTTATATTCATGACAGAAACCCCTCCCCTGTGGACTGTGTCGCCATGTGGTGACGGCGGCACGCCCTGTGCTTCTTGGGGCATGGCAGGGCAGGGGGGCAGGACACCGTCCCGACCCCCTGTGCCGTGCGAGTGGGAGGAGGTGGGTTGATCCTAAGCTGCGGGATGGGGTGGAGCTCAATGGGTGGCCCACGACCATGACGGTGGGTGTGCTGGGGGGGTGGGCGTGTCCCCTGGGGCCTGCCTGGGGTGGCTGAGGGCCTGCAAAGTCAGGGTGTTGCTTGATTGCCTGGGCCGGCGTGTTTGGTTGGCAGCCCGCTCCAGGCTCGATCCAAGCATCCATCCACTGGATCGTCATCCACACCCGCCGCCGACTGCCACCTAACTCTCGCCCGCCAAATTTGAGGGCATGCAGGTGAGCATCGCGTACCAGACGTGCCTTGTCCGTCGGCCTGTCTAGCCCCCGGCTTGAGCGGATGGCAGCAGGTAGCACCGTCCCGGGCGCTGATCTTTTGTTTTTTCTTGTCTTTTTTCTAAGCCCGCCAATGCCCCTCATTTTCTTTGCTGGCCGTGCTCCGTCTACTCCTCCCCACCAGGCCCACCGAAGGCAGCTTCATAGGTGTCAGCTGGAGCTCAATCTGGGCAATTTGCCCGCTAATCACGAACCCATGAACCACGCGGCCCGCCTGAAGGTACCCGCCCCAGACGTTGACCAGCCCTACAGCAAAACGCGCGATTCTCAACCAGAGCTAATCCTAATCGTCGTGCTCTCTGTTTCTTTTTGTTATTATTTTATCACTCATCGTTATTATTATTCAACAGGGATGAACCATATCAGACCACATATTACCCCTGCCGACTCCCTTGCCCGTTCTTCTTTCCCCTTTTCCCAAGATCGTGGCAGCCTAATTCTCATCCATGCTTGGGTAACAGCAAGCGGCATGGTGTTCGTTCCCCTTTCACCGATGTCTTGGCGAGTTCCAAGTGCCAGGACGACAGGGAGTGTCAATGGTGGACACTGCTTATAAACGATAAGCACAAGTCGACAGACGATTCCCGGCACCACGCTTTGGCGCGTTGACCGCGAGAGGGCGAACCTAGTGGGAGTGCTGGGCCCTGCTGCGCACACTACCCTGCTGGATAGCAGCACACGACGCCATGCATGCCCAAAAGAACACGCCCAGAGGCGAGGTTGACTACTCTGATTTAGCCGCCAGACCACCAGGATCGGCAGAGGTGCATGCGCGCTTACGCCTCGTCAAAAAGTCGATTTAGCAGATCAACAAATAATCCGTGTTTGAGGTGTACGGCGCCGGTGCCCACGCCGACACTATTCGCGCCTTCTTGGTACATACGTCCAAGGAGGGGCGGTCTGGCGGTCCCCGGCAGGGGCAGGAAGACACGGAATAAACGGGCAGGATACGCTCTCCCACGCAGTACTGCACACGTCCTTCCATTTCTGGGCCGCCGTATCCACCTGCCCAGAAGACTCAAACCCAAATCCCAGATCCCGGACTCCAGATTTGGCAGATCTGTTCTCGCCCTTGGAAGCACATTTTCCAACCCAAGATTTTGCGACTGGGATGCTCCTTGTGGGTGGATACCTTGTCGACTGAGTCTTGCTGCACGGCAGCTTCCTGGTGGGCTGGTAGGTAACGTTACTGCACGGTACCCCCAACGGCGGAGACATATCGGATACTTTCTTTTCTGTGCCAAGCCTTTTTTCCACCAGCAAAGAAGAACACAAAAACCCAATCGGTCTGCAGCATAATAAAATATGATCTGATCCCCGCTCCCACGGGTCTCAAGACGACATGACGGCACGTTCGGGACAAGATCCAGGATGTATAGCCGTTGAGCAAGCAAGGTTCCATGCGCTGGAATCCTTCCAGGCTTCCCCAATTACCGGTAGAGTGGCTCGAGAATGGCTTCCAGCACGGTACAGGTTCCCGCAACCTTGTTTTCCCAGGCGCGCTGCGTCCCACCCGCCTCGTTCTCTGCCCAATCATGCAATTTGACGCACCCCCAAGCTATTCTCAGGACGGAAAGGCGCCGGACGAGTGGTTGGGGCGCCGGCTCGGCTCATTGGCCGGCTAGGCGCCTGGAGAAGCCTGTCATGGCCTTGTCTGGCGGGGAGCAGTTTGGGGCGTGGCCTACAAGCCCCGCTGCCGGCTGTGTCCAGACGCCACCCCCGGCCCCTGCCAGTCCGTCCCCCTAAACTGGTGCCTGCTGGAGACCCCATTCCTGAAGCAACGCCGCGACAATGAAGGAAATGAGGCGTCCCGGAGAGACGAGAGCAGGGAATTCCCGTTATCTCCGTCGCTGGAGATTCTAACCCCGGTGCCCCGTCCTTTGCTCTACATACGCTAGCAACGAGGCCAAGACGTTTCTTCAATGCCCAGAACCAGGCCGCGCTTTGTCGTCGACGGCCGCTTGGCGTTCGCTGGGAGTCGGGACCCCAGTCCGCTCCGCGATGCCCCCTCGTTCCGTATTGCCGCCTTGTTCCCGCAATGGCTAGTTGATTCTTCGAAACCGCGGCCGGTGGCTTTACCTACGGTGAACCAAGTATCCATCTCCCCTGTGGCTTGAGCCCTAATGACCTCCGATACACGTCGGACCTTAACTCTTGCAAGATGGACATGCCAGCCTCCTGCCTGTGCTCGTATCTACTGGTAGGAGCCGTTGGGACTGCTTGACGCCTTGACACTTCCTAGTAGGCAGGTATCACTACGTCTCCCAACAGGCACCTCGATTCCTCCCAGGCACTGAATCTCGCAGCAACCCAGGATAGGAAAAACAGGTGCCTCGGCCGAACTCCCCATACAGCCTCAACCTGCTCGATGGACATGGCGCAGTAAGCCGGCTCCTTCCGAGACGTTATGTACTTTCAAACATCAGCCCAACGGACGGTGACCGGGCGAGCAGCATACGCGGAGGCGCGGTGAGGACGAATCCGCGCTAACTCTGCGTGCTGTTCCTTTATCGTCGTGGCATCTCCCAACTTCAGCCCTGTGGCCCCGCTCTTCACCATCCTCGTCCACCAGGCCTGCGACACTGGCAAATCAGCGAGAATACTGCCGGGCTCGCAGATTTACCAAGTGCACATCTTACCTCAGCGATGCAGATATGTGACGTGACTTTGCTAAAACAGGCCCGGAAGGGGCAGAAGGAGCGGACCCGGAATCCACGATGTGATTTCAAATCCGCTGAACGAGAGGACTTCTGGCAACATCTCCGCTTCTAACCTAGGCCGCCTGGACTATCGATCTTCTAACCTACCTTGGCGACCTGGCCTATCAACGTTCCTGAGGAGCATCCGTGCGTCAATTCGTTTCCTGGTCCTTGCTGCGTCTCGTTCATTTATTTCGGTTTGATTTTCTATAATTGTTTTATGGAGCACGAGACGTCCCGTCTGGCCTCTGCCAGAATAGACGACCTGACCAATCACGACACGGCCTCAGGCGGGACCGAAATCGGGTGTCTTGACCGAAGAGGTGCGCCAAGGCTGACCCTTGTGTGCCGGCGCGGGGCCGTGTGCGGGAACATGTGGCGGCGGTCCCAGACAAGATGGTTGGTGGTTGCGTTGGTGGCTGCAGGTGTGGGTTGAAGGGAAAAAAGAAAAAAAAAATGAGGCGAGGGTGTGATCCGGGGATGCCAATCTTTTGTGGGGAATTTCTCCGAATCTTTCAAGCTGACATCTCCACCTGGGATGGAGTCATGAAAGTTCGCGGAGCGCAGAGTCAATGAATCTGTTTGGGTGCCATTTTCGGGGCTGGCGGGGCCTGATTTTCGGCCTGCGCAAGCACGCAATAATAGCTTATGTCAGCGTAGACAATTTTTTGCATCACTCTCTGTGACCCCATTAGAGGCACTGAAAGGCTGGAATTTGGTCGTCGGGAACTGCACTGATCAGCCTTGCATTAGAACAACACGGCCTACTTTCCCGAAAACGAAAGAAGAGCGTGCAGAAAAATGGCCCCTAGGACCAAAGGCCGCTCCGAGGCCCCGCAGGCCAGCCAAGCAGAGGACGTGGACGCTCGGATGGGGGACGCACCCACGTCAGCCCAGCCAGACGCCGTCGGCCAGGCCGACGAGGACTTTGACGAACCCGAGGAGGAGGAAGAGGAGGAGGAGCAGCGCGTCAAGATGGTGAGAATCTAACCTAATGCCGCCCCCAACTTTAGAGTAGACTCTTTGGTTCTGACATGTGCAGCTCCCCGGCTCGACACCCACCGCGGCCTCGTTCGAGTTCCTGAAGGAGGGCCATACCCTGGGCAACGCGCTTAGGTACATCATCATGAAGAAGTAAGCTCAGGCCCTCCGTCCTCTGCCCTTCCGAGTCGGATCCGCCAGTGCTGACGCCGCATCTAGTCCTGAGGTTGAGCTGTGTGCTTATGCGATCCCTCACCCCTCGGAACATAAGATGAACCTAAGGATCCAGACGTATGGTGAGTGAACGTCCTCTCTCAACCATCCACGTGACTTCCAACATGCTAAACCCTGGATCTAGATGGCACCACGGCGATTGAAGCCCTAGAGAAGGGGTTGAAGGACCTCCAGGACCTCTGCGATGTCGTCACCGACAAGTTCACTGTGGCCAAGGAGGAGTTTGCCGGCCAGATGCAGACCGACTCATAATGGGTCTGGCCTAGCGCTCGGTGGGATTAAGTTAAGTGACTTCATAGGCTTGGTGACCTCTTCAGTCCCAGGGTCTGAGAATCGAGGGCCTGGAGAGGCAGGAGGGAAATGGAAATGGAACATGGGAAAAATTGGCGTTCTCAGGCGCAACTCTGGCGGAACTTTTTGGTAAACTCGATGGGATACCAGTGTCTTATGTACATACACAACGAGACCCCTTTGTTTGACGATGCCTCCCTTCTAGTTACGGCCCTGAACATGGGGTTAGCAAGAATGCAGGAGGAAAGAAATATTGAGGCCAGCAATATGCAGCGCGGCAGCAAAGACTCACCTCGAGGAACCCCTCCATGAAGGTCTTTGGTAGCCTCTTGTCTCCCCTGAAGTTCTCGTCCTTGAAGTACGACATAACGTGAGTCGTCTGCTTCCAGAAGTTCATCGTCTCCTACGGATGGGCAACATTAGCATGAGGAGTCCCCCCCGTTGTTCCAGACAACGACGCGCTCCTCGGGGGATCCGGTCGACGTCACTATCTTGGCGCGAGGCTCCAGGGTTGCGTTTTAGTTGCCTACCTGGTACTCCGCGTTGCTCTGGAACAAGAGGACGTCCACCACAGGCAGCTTGTTGACGAATCTGTGCCGCTCGAACTCCTGCCGCATGCGTGTCCTGATGGCCGAGACGGGGTGCGTCACCGAGTACATGGTCTGGATCTCGGGGGCCTGGAGAATCTGGGCATTAGCGGGGGATTGCGCCCATCGGAGGCAGGGTAGTCGGGGCGTGCAGGGTGCGTCGGGCCGGCGGCGAGCTGGCGGTGGTGCGGACGCCCATCGGGGACCGTCTGGGACAGGAGGGATCAACGTACGGCTCGGAGCCACTCGCGGTATGACGCCAGGACCCTCCTCTTCGCCTCGGGCCAATTGGCCGCTGGTCCAACCGCGTTAGCGGGTTGTTAAAATCGGGGTGGCGATGGAGACTTCTTACATTGCGTCGTCTTGCGCGCAAACTGGGTCGGTGTAATTGCCATGGCGTCGGCTGAATTGGTGGTTTGGACTGCTCTCGGAGCTGGGGGTTCTCAAGGAGCTTCGCACCGCGGTTGAAGCTGCCATGAAGTTGAGGTCGCTGTCACGTGAGCTCTTGGCGGGTCTGCAGCCCGATTTCCCTGGGCGCGCGCGGCTGAGGCAACCACCGCGTTTGATCGCCCCGCAGCCTCTCCTGGCGCAGCCCTCCCGCTTGCGGAAGTCCCGACCATCCATCGCGCGTCGGGCTCTGAAAGTCGTCATCTCAGCTTGCAGCCTCGCCTGTCGCCACCACTCCCCAATATCGCGTATTGGGTATTTTACTATTGCCGGATTCCTCAAGGCACACTCGGCTTCGGCAAGCGCTCACGGACTCCATCGCTCTCCTGCCTGCCGGCCGTACCCGACCTAGTTTGCTCTAGGCCTGCGCCGACTCCGTCGCCTAGAAACCCGCCGATCCCGTCGCATAACCAACTATCGTCGCCACACACAAAAACCATGCCCGCAATCAGGCACGCGTCGAAGCGCAAGCCCCCACCGGAGGGCTTCAGCGACATCGAGGATGACCTCCTGATTTTCGGCAACAAGATGAAGGACGCGCAGAACACGCCGACCGACAACGTGCCCAAGCACCAGGCGCAGTGGCCCATCTTCCAAATATCCCACCAGAGGAGTCGCTACGTCTACGAGCTCTACTACGAGAAGGAGGCCATCTCGAAGAAGCTGTACGACTGGCTCCTCAAGAACAACTACGCCGACGCCATGTTGATAGCCAAGTGGAAGAAGCAGGGCTACGAAAAGGTATGCTTTTCTTCTCCCGGGGCGTGACGGCCTGCTCCTTTTGCTTTCTCGCTGGAATGGGGAGACGATGGCTAACTTTTAACGCTTGCTTTCCCATATAGCTTTGCTGCCTGAGATGCGTGCAGACGAAGGAGACCAACTTCAGCTCCACGTGCATCTGCCGTGTTCCAAAAGCCCAATTGAAGGAAGACAGGGATATCCAGTGCGTCAGCTGCGGGTGCCACGGTTGCGCTTCCAGTGACTGAGGAACACGCTTTTTGTTTTGTCACTGGAGTTTCCGCACGAATGACGCATACGAACAAGCCACTGGGATGGGTCTGCTTGTCACCGCCGTCCACGGAATGGCCACCACATCATCCGACTCTCGAAAGTCTAGTAGACGAACAATGGTGTCACGAGGCGTCCGGCTTCTCCATACATGGCGTACGTGTCGTGGACCTTGATTTTATTATTCCAAACCTCATTAGCTAATACCATAGCCCTCAGAAGACATTTTTCAACTGTCTGCTACGTGTCGGCATCGTCTGCAACACTGGCCGGCATGTACCGTATGGAAGACCTGCGGGCTCAGTGCGATCGAGTGAATCCTCCTCTGCGGCCCCCTCTCCCAAAGGAGATGGACCGCGGCACCAGCTTCAGTGATGACATGCCGCTGGACAACGAGTCCATCTCCATCTCCACGTCTTTGCTGGGAGTTGGGTGTTCCACGTGCATCTCCCTGTCCTTTGCCTTGGTGTCGTTTTTGTCGACGCCGCTTTTGCGGGGCTTTTCCTTACTGGCAGCATCTGTAGCCCGTCCGTCTTCTTGTGCTTCTCCAGCTGCTGCTCTAGCCTTTGCCGCAGAGTGTCTGTCCTCTTTGGACCGCGTTCTTCGATGCCCGCCCACATCGCATAGAAGGGACTGTCTCCCGTCGATGCCGTACCTGGTCACATCGAAGAAGAAGTTTGGCGGATATGTGTGCTTGTCGATCAAATGGCGACGACGCTTGGACGGATCTCTGCATTTGCGATCACAGTCCTCGACGAAGCACGAGTACTTATTGGCCTGTCAGCATGTGGTGCCTGAGCGTTGCAGCGCCCACTTTCGTTTTGCAGGATAAGGGACTTACAGTGCGTTCGCCTTTGTCTCTCAGTGCCGCCACGAAGGAGTCGTGGCACTCTTCGATGTGCAGGCTCAGAATGTGATCAGAAGGGAAGTTCTTCTTGCATTCGTGGCAGCGATTCACATGCTGCTTGTTGTAGTGGGTGTCGTATTCGTCAAAGGTGGTGAATGTCAGGGTCTGTGGATGCAGGGTGCACCTCAGCGTGCTTGCCGCCACCGATGCGCCGGTGCTAATCTCATTCCCGTCCAACTCCCTCATCTTGGGCACCGGTTCCGGCCCCATCTCGTAGGCGGGCGGGGAGGCTATACTGCTGCCCTCGGGCGACGAGGCGGAGGGCTCTTCTTCGGGCTCACGTGAGCGTTTCATTCTCCCTGCCCGGGGTGTAGGGAGCACTGACGGAGTTCAAGAGTTCAAAAGGGGTAAATTACCAGCGAGAGGCTCCTGCTGGCTGGCTGGCCGGTTTCCAGCGAGACACCGACGTGGGTGGGTGGGTAAGTACAGCACAGCCAGAGAACGCCGGTCCTGGTCCTGCCTGTCTTCGCTTTGAGCTTCTGTTCTCTCGACTGGCGCTCTGCTCGGTCGGTGGCCGGTTCTGTGCTCCGACTCCGTGCGCAACGAGGAAGGTGGGCCCGGGCGGAGGACCGTTGTGGGTGTGGGTGCGGCGGCGCTGGACAGGGACACTGGACAGGGGAGCTGGCCTGTCGAGAAAGCACGCACTGCTGCGCGCGTCTGCCTTCACTCCCTTTGGCGTCTTCTTCGACGCTTCTAGAGATGTTGGAGGTACAACCGAGATGCTTCTCTGGGCGCTTTGTCGGTCAGAGCCGTGGAGGGCCAGCGGTGCGGCGGGTGGGGAGCTCCATCTCTCCTCCTATCCGTCTGCCCGTGCCGTCCAGCCAGCCGTCCTGTGGGTCAGTCTTGCTCATGTCAATGTGGGGGAACCCTGGGACCAGAGCACAGTCACGCAGCACGGGCCACCAACACAGCAAATCTCACAAGGTTATTGGCTTACGCCTCGTGATTTTGATTTGCGCCCATCTCGCGCCGCCCTCACTCACCCAGCTCATTGACTGACTGCCTGTGACCTCTCTGGCTGGTTCCGTCACCAGCCTTGTAAATAGCTTCATTCCTCGGGCACAGCGGACCAGCACCAAGCGGTTGTTGCTGGCTCTTCACTCTCTTCTGCCGCAGCCCCCGAACTTCCCTGGCTCCGACTATATCAGCCTCCGAGCTCGCCTGCCGCGTGTCTCGTTCTGCTGCCAAATGTTCACGCCAGGAACGGTCCTGGCTCACCATCAGAAGAAGAGTTCAGGCTGCGCAGCTCCCGCCGCCGCTCCCGCAACCGCGCCGCCGCCCACCCAAACCCCGACCAACCTTGAAGAACACTGCTGCCGCTCAAGTTATGGACTGGGTGCAGCTTCTCGTTCCGCGGTTGGTTTTTCTCAGGCGTAGCGCTTGACTTGCTTTCCAAAAGCTCAAGGTCGCCGTCCCCACCAAGCCGTCGTCTCCGATATAACCAGCGCCCCCCTCCCTCGCCACCTCGGGCCTGCTTGTGTCTTGCATCGCGCTCGTCGCACAACGGCCGCCGAGCACGACCACAAGTCGTCAGTTTCGACTGCGATTGCGATAGGGTCTTTCGGGCATCATGGCGACAACGGCTACCCCGCCGGCATCCGAAATCTGGAAGTATGTGCAACCCAAATCACCCTCTTCTCAAGCCAACCTCACATTCTGCTCAAATGTCTTGCTTTTACTCGCCCACAACCACACCCGGCGCTGGCCGGAGCAAATAGTAAAATCAATGGGTTGTAATACTAACGTCATCTAGGGAGGCTCTGAGATGTCGGCGAAACTTGGAGAAAAAGGCCGAATCGCTTCAGAAGAACGTGGGCAGCGGAAATGAGAATGCCTACTTTGACACGCTGGATGAGGCGCTCAGCGCGTAAGTATTTGTTGCTTTCTTGCCTCTTTTTCTTTCCTTCTCTCTTCATGTCCCCCTCTGCCCCGCCTCTCTACCATGTCACGACAGACGTTAATGTGCCCCAGTTTCCGCCTCGGGAGTATGGCCACGGTCTTCAACGACTTCAACTTTGCCACCGAGAAAAAGGTGGACAAGCTGCTCTGGCAGGCCCACGCCCTGATCAATAACAAGTACCGCAGTGTACTTTCTATCCTGGGCTCCAAGACGGACCCCAAAGTGGTGCTCCACCGCCAGGTCGAGAGGAAGTATGGCAAGTTCTTGCGCACCGCGCAGTCTTTCTACAAGGGCTACCTGCAACGTCTCTCGAAGCGCTATCCGATCCCCGAGCTGGAGCGGGTTGCGCTTTCGGTCAAGACGGAAGACGTCGGGCAGGTCGAGCTTGCTCGTGATCGCAATTCCGATATCAACGCCAAGGTGCTTGTGTCCTGCCACGGGACGCTGCTCCACCTTGGCGACCTGGCTCGGTACCGCGGACAAGTCGACCGCAAGACGCATACCTTTGACAAACCTCTGGCCTACTATAGTCTGGCCAACGAGCTCATCCCGATCTCGGGGTATGGTCATCATCAGATGGCCGTCGTCTTCCTTGGCGAGAAAGATAAAGATCTTGCGGCTGTCTATCATCTCTACAGGGCTTTGGCCGTGCAGGACCCTCACCCAAACGCGCTGCAGAACCTGGAGGTGGAGTTTAAGAAGCTCCGGCCTTCCAGCCCTCCTCGCGGGCGCAACGCATCTCTGGATCCCCAGGTCACTCTGGCTACGTGGTTTGTCAAGCTGCAGGCCATATTCTACACCGGCGAAACGCTGCCCCAACAGGCCGAGCTCGAAGGAGAGGTCACGCACCGGATGCAGATGCTTCTTGTTACCAAGGATAGTATCGAAGTGCTTATGATGATGACTCTCACCAACATCACGGCATATCACATTGCCCGTCAGCGCGCAGAGAGTAAGCAGGCCAATACTCACAGCCCGTTCCCAATGACCTCCTGCTAATATCCCCACCCCATAGAGAAATGGTCTGTTGAGCTGTCCCAGTCGTGCCAGTTCATGCTCAGCTTCAACGTCCGCATGATCCTGGCCGTGAGCCGGGTTGTCATGAAGGAGGTCCGGGGTGCGCTCGAGACCATGCCCGGCGAAGAAGCCGCATCAACGTCTGAATCTGCCAAGGAGACCGACCGGTTCCTTGCCGTCATGACCACGGGGGTGCCCATTCTCCGCATCTTTATGATCTGGCTCTGTCTGCATCGCGCCGACATCGTCAAATATGCAGACCACCTCCCGCACCTTGTCGAGGCGCACGCCTCCCTGGCCGAGACAATTTCGCTTCTTATCGAAGTTTTCCGCAACGAAGACCTCGGTATGTCAACTGCTGAATATCTCCTCGGGGAGGACATTGAGACCATAGGCTTCGAGCCACTCAAGAACGAAGCTGCCCCATTCGTCTGCCGAGCGATGCACTATACCCTCGATGGCAAGCAGAAGCAGCGGCTGGAGAACGACGCCTCCAAAAAGCTGCCGGAAAACCTCGAGACCCTGTCGAGGATCAACGACATCATCAACTGTGGATACTTTCTGGCCACAGACCCAAATTACCCTCTGCAGATCACGCAGACCCAGAAAGGCTCAAAGGTCCTAGTGACGCTGACCGTCACGGTTGGGGGCGGCAATGACAGCCACGCCCTGGGTTCACATGGAGGCTCCATTGCAACTTTTGCGACACAGCCGGTCACGCCACAGAAAGCGGCGGCACGGACGACTCCCGTTCCTCCCAAGTCCACTAGTGAGGCCCCCAAGGAAGAGGTCGAAATGGCTAAGACGAACATGCCCGTGCAGGAGCCTTCCCTAGGTCTAGAGATGGATGAGTCCGCGGGTGCAGATTTTGGCGTCGATGGAGAGACGCTTGATCGTGTCAATGAGTTCCTGATGCCGCCCGAGGTGGGCTCACCCAAGAGCCCAGCGATGGACGAGACGTCATATGGAATGCACTCGACTACAGCGAACGAGATTTTCGGTGCTCTCGAGCCAGCGGCCACGACGCCGACGTCGGCCAGCAAGAAAGCCTTCCCGGGCCTGCCGTGGGATCTTATCTACACGCCGACACCCTATCGGACGGGTGGCAATGTCGCTGGGGGATCGCCCATCCTGGCTCCTCCTGTCGCGGATTTCGGCCAGCACTATCCTTCCTCGGCTGCTGTGAGCCTGTCTGAGAAGGCTCGCATGGCGGCCGGCCTCGGGGCTCCCACCGGACAGGCGCAGCGGGCCCTCCAAAACCAGATGCCAAATCAGCAGCAGCTGATCGCGGAGCCGGGGCGGGGAGAGCTGTATGACCGGGAGCGGATGGAGGAGGTAGCCAAGGCCGCAACCTGGAAGGTCGACCAGCGGCACCATCCTATCCTCGTTCCGACACCGAGGATTCCAGCCTCGAACTCTCTCCAGTCCCTCTCGTCTCTCTCAAGCCATAGCCCTGTTGGGGCGCCGCGGCAACAGCGCTCACCTAGCTACACGGCTACGCCATTCTTCCAATCATCGAACTTTTCTCCAGGCGCATCAGGACTCCCGCAAATCAACAGCCCGTGGGGCCTTCCACCGGCTGCGCGGATTGCCCACGTTAACGAGAACCATCGGGTGACTACGACGCTCAAGTGGCCGACAGAGAGCAGTGTTTGGGGATCAGAGCCTGCCGGATCGAATGGACAGGCCCAGCCACAAGGTTTCTACGGCTCAGTGAAGGCATCGGAGGATTCGTCCAGCGCATACGAGCAGAACCCTGCTTTACTGCAGGCTATGGCCAAGCAAACCAAGGCACAGACTGCTGGCAGGCTGTAGGTGACTCGCCAGCGACCCGCAATGGGACTGCATCTTCTCCAAGCCGACATAATGTGGTCGGCACACCAGCCAAATTAACCGCTCGCGAGCCATCGACGAGCACCCGTATGGTGGCAAGTCACGCCCTTTCCACAACGACCTCGTCACCGATGGCCAATGCTTCTGGCCCAGCGCTGTTTTTCGACGCTTGCATAGACCGCATCAGCGCTACGGTCTTTCAACACATGCCACTCGCGATGCTTAATTTCCAGCTCAAGTTGCCGATTCCAACGGTACCCACCGTTGCTCGCTGCGGCGTTCGTGTCCGCCATGGGGACCCAAGCTTGTCACGGACTGTCCGTCAAGAATGGAGGACAGACGATTCACGATCGCCATCACGATGCTCCGACAACCGGATGCGCTCTTTTTCACGCCTTTGGGATTACAAATGGCGTTGAAGCGCTAAAGGGCGCGCCACCGATGCTTTCTCGTTATTCTCAAGTTGAATTTGGTTTGGCCAGACAGACGCCGCCAGCTCTCTAAGTATCTGGTAATATTTTGTTGTTGAAACCTGCAATGTCCCTGTTTTGCCCCGTTTCCCGTTACCTGCAACGCCTTACTTAACCTGATGAATGGTGAAAGATCCGTTTCTGGGAATCTAGTTTGACGATGTGGGCTGGTAGGTTTGCTTGGGGAAAGGGTATCTGTTGTTATTGTTAGCCTTTTTTTTCTTCTTCCCCGCGGATCGTCTCTCGTTGATGGAAGTTTCCGTGGGAACTGGCGACTTGAGGAACCCAGAGAGATAATATGGAGGGGTAGTTCATGAGAGGGTGCCGAGGCCCTTGGCGGTGGTGCTGGTGGAGACAAGCGGCAAGCGGGCAGATCGGCAAGCGGACAGATAAATACAAAAACACGAAAAACATCTTGTCCAAGAAGAGACAAACAAAAAGAAAGGAAGGTTCACGTACGAAGGTCCCAGCTCCTGGATGCTCAGGCGGGCAAGCCACTGGCCCATGTTGATGGCGACGTCGAGGGGCTTGCCATCGACAATGCCGGCACAGAA
This sequence comes from Falciphora oryzae, assembly GCA_000733355.1. Lineage (NCBI taxonomy): Eukaryota > Fungi > Ascomycota > Sordariomycetes > Magnaporthales > Magnaporthaceae > Falciphora > Falciphora oryzae. The sequence goes on from JNVV01000005.1 coordinate 511,603, forward strand.
GCCACCGGCAAAGGCGTCGCCAGCGCCGTTGGTGTCGTTGATCTGCTCCTTGGCGATGGTGTGGACGGAGAACTCCTTGACCTCGTCCTCGCCCTGGACGGCGACGAGGGTGGGCTCGGTGCCCTGGGTGATGATGGCGACGCGCTTGCGCTTGGTGTTCTCCTTGGGCAGGTTGGCGATGGCCTTTGCGACGGCCTTGAGGTCGGTCTTGTCGGCGAAGTCGTGCGACTCGGCAAAGGCGGCGGCCTCGGTCTCGTTGCCGATGACGTAGTCGGTGTAGGGCATGGCGGCGTCGAGCGGGTCCTTGAAGAACTGTGGGATGAAGGGGGCCGACATGGAGAGGATGAAGACCTTGTCGTTGGCCGCGGCCTCGCGGCACAGCTCCATGATGGCGGGCGGGCAGACGGTGAGGTGGTACCCGCCGATGTAGTAGGCCTCTGCGCCCTTGACGAGCGCCCAGACCTCGGGCTTCTTGAGGTGCTCGACATCGTAGTGGTTGGCGGCGCCCAGGTCTGTGCACATGGAGCGGTTGTGACCCGTGATGACGACGCCGCAGCGGCCCGTGCTGATCTTGGGGTCGACGCGGTACTCGACGCGCAGGCCGGCCTGGCGTACGGCGTCGCGCAGGATGGCGGCGTACTTGTCGTCGCCGACGCCGCCGACGTAGGCGACGCTGTTGGGCGGCAGCATGTACTGGGCGCCGCGGGCCGTGTTCTGGGCGGCGCCGCCCGCGATCAGCTTGGCGTCGTAGTTGTTGAGCAGGTCCTCGTAGATGCCCAGGTGCTTCTCCTCGGCCAGGATGGCATCGTTGGCCTTGAGGCCGTACTTGTTGAGGAGGGCCTCATCGCCCGAGGCCTGGATGTCTGTTATGGGGAAGCTGTTAGCTTTCACCTGGTACGGTCTTTTAGTAACCATTGGACACGTTATCTTTGAGAGACCTACCCAGGAGGGGGTTCTCCAGGCAAAAGAGCCTGTATTCCTTGGTAGAGGCCATTGTGCTTAGTGTACGGTGGTTTGTGGTGGTGGTGGCGGCGGTTGCGAGAAGACGGAGTTTGGTCCTTGAATCGGCGGCGGCGGCGGGGTACTTGAGGCCGGTGGTGGTGGGATATGCATTGGATTTCCCGGCCAGGTAGGGCGAGTCCGAGCTCGTGGTGGGGTTCTGGCGGGCTGCTGCTGTGAGTGTGTGGAAAGCCGCTGCTGCTGCTGCTGCTGCTGCTCCTCGGGGTGCCGCGGCCCCTGACAAGCGGGCGGCCCTCAGCGACACAGTCTTGAGTCGGGCAAGGTTCGGGGGTTTGAGCATTGTTTTGGGATTGCGAGGTATTTACCTCTATTTTTCTTCTTCTTTCGTTCCCTCTCCTAGGTTATGGAGCTACCTGGTAGACAGATGGTCTCTGCCCTGAGTGTGTGGTGCTAGGCTCGTTGGTCTTATGAGCCTCCCGAGTCTCTCTCGGCTAGGGACGCAGGCTAGCCAAGGCAGTCCCCTCCACTCCGCCCGGCTTGTCTTCAAGCAATCGTACGACATCGCGGGCCCCAGAATCACCTTACCTTGCACCCACAGCTCTAGGCTCGGCAGGGAGCGACAAAACTAACCAGACTAGACGATGCTTTTTTTTTTTTTTTTTTTTTTTTTTTTCCTGAACGGGTGTTCTACTTATTATAATGGGAAGGGATGATCACCGACGTAAAGGGGCAAAACAGAAGAAATGTGAAAAGCAAAAGGAATATAGATACCAGGACGAGAGTATCTGGTAAACCTTCTTCACATACCTGTTTGATAAGCCCATTCGGTTGTCAGAGAGCTGCTAGCCCTCGGCCACCGGCCTGGCTTCTGGGCTGTCATGGGACTCAAACCGCAAGCTGAATCTGAACAACATGACCCTGATCACAAGGCTTTTCAGGACCCAAGCCAAGAAACCCTGGAACTCGAGTCGTTCCTTCGCCGCCACGCACTCTCACTTTCTCCACAGGTGGGATTTTAATGCCCGAGAAAAAAAAAGAATTGCCCATTTGATTTGCTTCGTAAAACCGAGTTGGCCCCCTTTTGCTGCTAATTGGGAATCCCTTTTATAAACCATGGATACCGCGCAAGCACCGGCCAGAGCATCGCAAATTGCTGCCCGTTCCCGCAAAAAGTACCCTTTAACTACAAAGCAATGATCCATGCAATCCGATGAACCCCGTCCCACGAGCCGAACCAGGAAACTCTTACTCCTTCGTCTTCTGGGTACCACGCAGCAGACCCGTCCTTCTCGCAGCAATAAGACCCGCCTTCTGTCCCTGGGCCGCGTATCTCGAGATGGTCGAGGCCTTACCGATATGCTGGTGGTTACCACCACCGTGGGGGTGGTCGACGGGGTTCATGGCAACACCACGAGTCTTGGGCCACGAGTTGCGCTTGACGGAGAACTTGTGCTTGGCACGCGAGGCCTCTGTTTGGACAAGCCGTTAGCATCACGTCTGGTCTACGACACCCCAGTGGGGGAGAGCACCGTTGGATGCTGGGTTGGTGCGCGGAAACTAATGAAAAGCCACCAGTGGACAGTGGCTTGTCTTTTTTCCGAATACATCCTCCTCCTCATCGCTCCTTTCTCCGCGAGGAACAAGTGTGACGTACTCAGCAGGGGCTTATCGGTACGGCCACCACCAGCGACGATGCCGATCATGCCACGGGCTTGGCTGCTGACAACCTTCTTGGCGCCCGAAGGCAGCTTGATGCGGGTCTTGCCCTCATCGGCGTTGTGGCCGATGACGGTGACGTAGTTGCCCGAAGTGCGGCCGAGCGCACCGCGGTCGCCGGCCTTCTCCTCGACGTTGGAGACAATGGTACCCTCGGGGATGGAACCCAGGGGCAGAACGTTGCCGACGGTCAGGGCGGCGTTCTTTCCGGCGTAGACGAACTGGCCAGTGTACATGCCCTCGTTGGCGATGAAGGTCTCGGTGTGCTGCTTGAAACGGTAGGCGTCACGGAAGGTGACGCGAGCCAGCGGTGCGCCGCGGCCCGGGTCGTGGATGATGTCCTTCACAACACCCCGGACATACCCGTGGCGCTCGGCGTAGTCGAGGGATCGGAACTTGGCGGGGGCCTTGTTCAGGCGGGTGCGGGCCTCTGTAATGATTACCGGTGAGTACGATAAAATCGAGTCGGGGGCACACTGCCTGTCGTGCAATCGAGTTCGCTGTCGGGTTCGAGGGGGGGAAAATTCGGTCAAAACGTACTGAAGATGCCGCCGGCACCCTTCCTCTGGTTTCGAATCTGGACAGGGACAGCGCAGTCAGTACCATCGTCGCCGCCAACGCCATCGCACCTCGTCTCCCGGTTCCTCTGTTCAAGTCCAGAGCCCCGAGTCCCTCCATGCCCGGGATTGTTCGTCACTTACCACGCGACCCATCGTGTCTTCCCTTTTGAAGGCGAGCTCCTACTTGGAAAGTAACGGGTGCTATTTGGTCTGCAATCCGGATCGGCAGAAAAATCAGTAACTGGAGAAGAGGAAGGCAAAGTCGACCGGCGAGGGCGCAAAGAATGGCAGGCGGGATCAAAGTCGGGATTGCTGGTAGGGAGGGACTCACCGTCCTGGTTTCTTGTGGTTGCAGTCTTCGAGTCGAAATTCAGTCAATTTTTCTGCCCACTTTGGTTTGTGTGGATGGCGCTGACTGGGGGGACCGACCGCGGCCGCACCTGCCCTAGCGTGGGGTCGCTTGCCCTCCCGAAATGGCCATCGCCTGCACGTGACAGCTCCACACGTGCCAACTGCCAGCAGACTCCCAACTCCTGCCATTTCTGCCGCAAAAACGGGGCCGGCGGACCTGTGGCTATGATGCGGGAATGATGCAAACGGTCACCGTCCATTTCAGCCCCCGTTCATCAGACTAGGCTGAGATTGCCCGCCTGTTTGTTGCCTGCCCGTTCTTCGCTCTCTGCGCTTCAATCGCCTCTTTATCTCCGAGACTGCCCATTTGGATAGATAGGGATCACGCGCCATCTTTTTAGATTCCGTGCTTCACGCTTCACATCGTCTTTCCGCATCAGAAGGCATGCCGCATCCACCGGTCTGTCTGTCGTGTCAGGCTTTAGGAAAGCTGAGGCCGCGACTCGACCCCGCCTGACCATGGCAACGCCTCGTCCGTTTTCCAACCTCTCAGAAAACGTGCCTCAATGCCGCCCAACCTCGGGACGTGTCAACAACAAGAGGCGCGCCCGAGCTATTCTGCTCTGCTGCGAGCGTGCCATCAGGCATTTACTCCTCCTCGTCTCTGAAGTGCAGTTTCTCGTCCATCTGTCGGGGACAATCGTTAACGCGTGTCTACAGTCTCTTGACGCCTCCCGTCCTGTGCGCTATTTTTGCGACAGTGTTGGGAATAGCATCATGAACCGCACGTTTGTGCGGAATTGCATGCTGAGAAGCGTGATTGAGTTGGGCAGGCCGCTCTGGGGCTTCATTTCCCAGTCCTGGGCGCCAGTCCAGCACGACATTTTGGCTCGGCATCTGATCCAGCGGTCAGAGTCTTTTTTTCTTTTTTTTTTTTTTGTCATAATGCAGTCGCAACGATTTCCGGACATCCATTTTGACACGGATTTATCTGGCCGTCATGTTTTTGCGCTGTCGGAGCATGCAAAGCCAACTGTCTCTCGAGTCTGCTAGTGCAGCCTTGACGGGACGATGTTGCAGTGGACAAAGATGACAACAGGCCTTCGCACGCCCGGTGAGAAACGAGCTTTCTGCGACATCAAGAACACTCTCTACTCAAACAAGTCAGGTCCAATATTATCATCCGTTGTTTACTTTCATCTTTTTCTCTCCTTACATCTCGAATGGCTTGGGTTTAGTATGCGATTTTCGTTTCTACGAGCCCTGTTTCATTGGGGACTGCCTTTTTCCCACAGAAGTCTGATGGAAATCGGGGTTTTGTGACGGTATGCGGGTGCGCATCCATATTTGAGCATGATCGGCATGCGATTTGGGGTGGCGATGGCCTCTCTGAGGCTGGCTCTGATGATGTGCTGGACCATGCTCGCTGGCCAAAGTTGGGTCGGTGGAGATATCCCGAGTAAGCGAAGGAGGAATGCCCAACTTTTCTGCAAGAGCCAAGTGGTTCATTGCCACTACATGCAAACACTCCCTCGCCCACCCACCAGCCAAACTCGAAACACGAATGCGTTGTTCGTCTCCGTCATCGATTTGGGAGCTGTGCATCTGCTGGGACCTGTGGGGTGGGAACGACCTCTGCCGTGATCACACTGCACGTCGGGTCACTGGATCTTGAGTGGTTGCTTTCTTTGTTGGCCATGGTGGTTTGGGAGACGTGCAAGAAAGCGGGGGTTGGGGATGGGTAGGAACAAGATGACAAGGCGGTGGAGATGGCTTCGAAGTGGTGATGATGACTAGGACTGCATCGGTTGCGGAGGGCATGGGCATGGGCAAGCGGGTTGGGCATGGCCGGTGGCGCTGCACTTGGCTGGCACTGTCCCAAGGGCGCCCCAAGGAGGAAAGGGACTGGCCTGCCGCCGACCTAGGCTCGGGCGGCGTTGCTCCCAAGTGTACGACCAAGAATATATCTATATAGGTTATCGTTCCAGCCTATCACACGGCCTCGGCCCCCTCTTGAGGCATGAGCGGGCGTGCGGCTCCCAGGCAAAGTGGGTTTTAGTGCGTGGTCAAATTTGGGCGCGGAGCTCCTCGAACTCTCGCCGGCTCTGCCTGTCGTATCTAACCTCATCTCCTCCACCCGCCCTGCCTGACCCTTGACGGCAGCCAAGCTCAGGCTCGACTCGACTCAACACAACCGCCGCCACCCGCGCACCGCCGGAAAAGTCGACAACACAACGTCTGCGAGCACCCATCATGGCCGACGACGACTCCTCGGACCTTTCTTCGGTCGACTCCCTCTCGCCCCCGCCGCTGGAGGACGACTGCGAGGTGCAATTGAAGAAGCAGGATGGCATCCTCAAGTTCTTCCACAAGGTGCCTAAGCAGCAGGCCGCCGCAGCCGCCAAGTCGGCGTCGCCGCCACCACCCAAGAGGGCGCCGTCTCCCGCGCACGAATACGTTCTGGCAGACAATCCAGATATTGCCGTGAGTTCATTCCCCATTTTATCGCGTAGAGAAGGCGTTGTAACGCGAAATATCGCGTCCGGTGCGGAGGGGCTGTGCGCCCTGGTGGCGGCTGTTGAGGGAAGAGTGGGTGGTGGGTGAGGCGAGCTGGGGTTTTGCTGACAAGACGCGGCGCGCCCAACCAGTTTATTGTCATGTTCCGCAACAAATTCAACGACGTCTTCTCTAAGAACCTCACCACATTTGGGCCCCAAGAACTGGAGCGCGAGATTGTCGATTCTGTGCCCGGAGATCGTGCCGAGGCCTTCTTGTGCGCCATCCTGAAGCTTCTTCTCAATCGCCAGCAAGAGGTCAAGTACGCGCCCCCAGACCCCTCAACCGCTCTGCACCCACCACATCCCATGAAGGGTCTCTGATCTCCCCGAGCCGTCTGCTTACCTTTATATCTTAATCGAAAAATAGACCAGGTCACTACAACCGGGCGCTCGAAGATGCCATCAAGACCCACGAGGCCTCTTGGCCGCGCTCCTGGCGCGGCGCCAATCCCCTCGCCGGCGGAACGACGTTCAACTCGATGACTCCGACCCAACGGGTGCGTACTTGGTTCCACTAGGCTCCGCGGAGCTTGATATACTGTCCTCCCAAGTCACGAAAAGATCTCTCATCCGAAAGTGTTACTAACGCTTGGCGACTTTGGTCCCTCGCTCCCAGCTCGATCTTCTCCGCACCCTGATCCTGTGGACGATGCAGTCCTCCAGGACAGTCAAGGACATCATCGACAACGCGTACAAGAACAAGCGCCAGGAGGATGATCTCAACCAACCACTCTCCGTCCAGCCCCTCGGTTCCGACAGCGACAAGCGACGCTACTTTTTGGTCGAGGGCCCCGAGCACACTTCGTTCCGCATTTACCGCGAGAGCAACCCTGCCGGGTTTCAACGCACCTGGTGGAGCGTTGCTGGCAGCATCGAGGATGTCCATGCCCTGACGGATAAGCTCCTCACGGCAGACGGCGGCCCCAAGGCCCGGAAGCTGGGCCAGAAGCTCCAAGAACAGATCCCCCACTTCGAGGAGTCGCTGGAGGTAAATACATTTGACTACTCTTATTCTCAACACCCGTCTGCTAGTTGCAGCAGCGCTGACCTCCCTATTAGAAGCTGAGGCGCCGCGAGTACCGCCTCCAGCGCAAGCAGCAGTTCAAGCGGCCCGAGCCAGGTTTCTCGCTGTACGAGGGCCGGACGCGGGGCAAGCGGGCCAAGTACACCTACGATGACGACGAAGACTACGAGTTCAACAGCGACTCCACCGCCACACGGCGATCGACACGCAACACAGGCACACACACCCCGGCCGAGCCTGCTGGCCCTGTCACCACCGCCAGCGGCCGCCAGGTCCGCGCGCCCAGCCGCTTGAACGTCGAGACACGGAGCAACAACGGCGGCGGCACGAGCGCCAGCAACAGCGTGCGTGAGGACTCGGAGATGAGGGACGATGAGCCCACGTCGGCCACGGGTCGTGGTGGTCGACCGCGCCGCTCCGCTGCTGTCAACCACGGGATGAACGGCTGGGCGTCTACGTCAAAGAAGAAGGGCAGGGACGTCGATGAGTACGACTCGGATGCCGAGGACGAAGACAGCGAGCCCGACTTTGGCGGCGACGAGGAAGACGAGCACGTTCCCGACGAGAGCGAGGAGGAAGTCGACGAGGAGTTCGAAGAGGACGACGCCAACATGGTCGACGGTAATTATGATAATCCAGACACGTCGCTGGTAGTCAAGCTTCCCGTCAAAGCCGTGCTAGACGGCAAAACCGGCAAGTACTCCAGGGCAACTAGGAGTAGTGGCGTCGTGCTCGCCAGCCCGAGCAGCAGCTCCGAGCGCAGTGCGGGACGCGCCGAGCCCGGCACTCCCGGCGGACCGACCCTCCGAGCGACCCTTGGCTCTCCTGTGCAGACCGAGGAGGAGATCTCAGTTGCGGTCAAGCCGGTCACTCCCGAGACGGAGACCGATACCAAGGCGACACACAACGCCCTGCCCACGACCGCTCTGGCTTTTAGAGGAAGTCCGGAGAAGTCGCAGCATGCCCGACGAACAGTCGACATCTGAGATGAAGACATCCGCTGTTCTGTGAGGCCGCCAAATGTGTGGCCCCATCATCTGAGGGATTCTCCCATCCAGCCCCTATTACATGTGGGACAACCCTCCGCAGGATATGTGCCCGGCTGTTCACCAAGACACAGCCCTTGATTTTCGACTTTCGTTATCAGCACATGTTCAGTCTTCTCACGTATTCCCATGCCTGTGTTTTCTGATTTTACCGTTTCCCCCTGCCGCTTGTCTCTAGCTTACCGTCTTCCCTGTCAAAGGGCAATTGTTCGTTGATGGAGTTTGGTGTTGAAAATCCTCGCTTCTTTTTCTTCTTATTCTTTCTTTGGAAGCCGAGAAAGGGACTTCTTTATGACGAGGCGTTGGCAACTTGCGTCGGAACAAAAGTAAAGCACGGAACTTCCGATTCCATCCCTGAGCGGTGATAGGGGTTACGACATGGCCGGTATAGATGCTCTGATAGAGTAGCAACACGCTACATAATATTGTCGGCGACGATGGATTCCTTGAAAATAATGACAGCCCTACCTCGGTAGCCTCAATGAATGGTCAACGGTGTATCGTCTTCGCTGCAACACGATTGAATTCGTCCCTCATGTGTATCCAATATGAGCAACCTTGTTCTTGGGAGTCACTGCCGCACACAAAGACTTAATATTTGTTTCATTCAGTGCGCTGCTGTGCTCGCTTTCCCTGTCCCCGGTACAGGCTTGCCTACCTCCATTGCCGCCCATAGGACGGCCTGGCGGCGGCGGTCCTGGACTTTTCCGGTGGGATGATCCAGTTGTTGACGCCGTACCACCAGCGTCTTAGCCTCGCCCCCGACGAGCTGCCGTGCAGCTGCGCGTTCTTGTTCCAGTACTGCCAGCCGCATATCGCGAGGTTGTATATGACGCCCTGGGCCAGGGGCATCATGACCTGGAGCAAGGGGGTGGAACTAGCGAGTTAGCACCGTGGCTCTCTCTCTCTCTCTCTCTTTCTTTCCTCCAACGAAAACGACGGTATTTAGCAGCAACATGAACGGACCTGGTCTCGGGTCGTGATCCAGGCGACCTTCCACCACGTGTCGGCCTTGGCTATGCTGTGGAGGTAGCTCTGCTCGAAGCGCAGGTCCGGCAGCGGGGGCAGCTGATGGGCGGGCCGGCGCGGCGTTGGCCTCAGGACGCTGTAGGGGATGTCTTCCTCCTCTTCATCGTCCACATCTTCTGCTTCGTCGTCCAGGCTATCCAAGTCGTCGTGCTTCTCGTGCAGCGACACGGGCTCGGTCTTGTCAGCGGCGGTCGAGGGGTTGAGGTCGTGGCGAGGTGACGGGCGGTGGTTGATGTGGGCCGTCTGCACCGTCTCCGCCACCTGCAAAGGGAGCGAGGACGACATTTTGGGAGGGGGGTATTTGCGCTGCGGTGATGGGAGTCTGGGGCTTTTTCGGTATTGTCGAGTTGGATGCTCTCCAGTTCCAAAGCCCCTTGCGAGCGACGTTCGGATCGAACGCGCTGGGATCGGGGAGAGCTTGCTGGGGTGGTTACGCGCAGTTCAATCGATAACGGACTTGGGGACGGGCAGGCCCCGGCAGCCTTGGGTAGCCTTGGTTGTCTGTTGGGGCGTGATTGGCTCCCGGCGACCCGCCGGATGTACCCGGGAAACAACAATATCAAGCCTGAATTCACAGCGTGTATTCGGCGATTGCTATCTTGTGCTTTTCGGCCCAATTTACACCCATTAGTATTCAGGTACCCAGTAACTGAACATTGAATGAGACATGGAAATGGGCGTACAGGTACCCATGCAATTCTCTCAAACAGTACCAACGCAGAAGGCGCTCACCCAATGTGCAACTTGAAGTTTCCCGTTGCGTCACTTGCACGGTTTTGCGGATCCCGTTCATCCAGTCCCCTTATTTATTTATTTATTTTTTTTTTTTTTTCACCCAGGGCGGTGAGCCAAGATGAGTGAGAATCAGGCGCTGAAGGCTGGAGCCATGGGTAAGAATGACTCGCCTCAGCCAATTAGCCTCGCTGGATTCTGTTGCCGTTGCGGGCTTTTGCGACCACCAGGAAGGCCACCAGATCTGCAGCGAGCGACACGGAGGCACAAAGCACAAACTCACAGCCACTCCCCAACTCCTCTCCCCCTCCTTCAAAACCCCACCACAAAAAAATCCAGGCACACTACAGTCGCTTCACTTTTGCGCTGCCCGTTTTCTTTGTCTATTTTTCTCGTTATTGTCGTAGCCCGTTTTTCGACTTGCGAGGAGTGCAACGCTCCCCATCGCGCGCATTTTGAGAGCAGCAGCACGCACGCGCCCGGGACTAGTTCCAGCGGGAGAAGTCTGTCAAGATGAGCGACCCTCAGGGAAACGAGGCGGAGAAGAACGTAAGCCTCGTGCCCTTGCTTGTCGCTCCCACAGCAGCCCCGTCGCAGTGGCCCGGCCCGGCTCTCTCGACCTAGACCCACGGACTGACCAGGCCGCCGCGCCCATCAGATCGAGATATGGAAGGTGAAGAAGCTCATCAAGCGCCTCGAGGCCGCCCGCGGCAACGGCACCAGCATGATCTCCCTGATCATCCGTATGTTGCCTCTCCTCCCCACCTACGCCCGCTGCGCGCGCCCTTGCCGACTTCGCATCTCTCGGCTTTGCTAACGTGCGCGAGCGTAGCCCCGAAGGACCAGGTATCGCGCGCCGCCAAGATGTTGGCTGAAGAATACGTACGTGGCCAGAGAAGGCCCCCCGTCCTGTCCACGACGCCGTCGGCCGAGCCAAATCTACCCCTGCCCCGCTTGCTGACACTCGCTGCAGGGCACCGCATCCAACATCAAGTCCCGTGTGAACCGACAGTCGGTGCTGTCGGCCATCACGTCGACCCAGCAGAGGCTGAAGCTCTACAACAAGGTCCCGCCCAACGGCCTGGTCGTGTACTGTGGTGAAATCCTGACTTCGGAGGGCAAGGAGCGCAAGGTCAACATCGACTTTGAGCCGTTCAAGCCCATCAACACCTCGCTGTACCTCTGCGACAACAAATTCCACACCGAGGCCCTCGCTGAGCTGCTCGAATCGGACCAGAAGTTCGGCTTCATCATCATGGACGGAAACGGCGCCCTCTTCGGCACCCTGAGCGGCAACACCCGCGACATCGTCCAGAAGTTCTCGGTCGACCTTCCCAAGAAGCACGGCCGTGGTGGTCAGTCAGCCCTGCGTTTCGCGCGTCTGCGTGAGGAGAAGCGCCACAACTACGTCCGCAAGGTCGCCGAGCTGGCGGTGCAGAACTTCATCACGGCCGACAAGGTCAACGTGGCCGGCATCATCCTGGCCGGTTCGGCCGACTTCAAGAACGACCTGAACGCGTCCGACATGTTCGACAACCGCCTGGCCACCAAGGTCATCAAGGTCGTCGACGTCTCGTACGGAGGCGAGAACGGCTTCAACCAGGCCATCGAGCTGTCGGCTGAGACGCTCGGCAACGTCAAGTTCATCCAGGAGAAGAAGCTGATTGGCAAGTACTTTGAGGAGATCAGCCAGGACACGGGCCGCGTGTGCTACGGAATGGACGACACCCTCAAGGCGCTGGAGCTTGGCGCCGTCGAGATCTTGATCGTGTTTGAGAACCTCGAGATGAACCGCTGGATTCTTAAGGACAGCAGCGGCACCGAGCACATCATCCACTCTACCAAGGCCCAGGAGGCGGCCAGCAGGGACCAATTCCTCGACAAGGAGACGGGCCAGGAGATGGAGATCGTATCGCAGGAGTCCTTCCTCGAGTGGATCGCTGAGCACTACAAGGACTTTGGTGCGACCCTGGAGTTCGTCTCGGACCGTTCGACCGAGGGCAACCAGTTCGTCAAGGGTTTCGGCGGTATCGGTGGCCTTCTGCGGTACAAGGTCAACTTTGAACAGTTGGCTGAAGTTGACGATGACGACGACTACTACGATGGTAAGACAAAGACGATAAACACTGCAAGCAGAACGTGAGGCTGACAAGGCGATGGCAGATTGACAGACTGAGTCCCTCGTTGATCACGAGGGATCTTCGACTCGAGTAGCCGAGCCCGAGCAGGCGGTCACCGAGCAGCGGGCGGCCAAGATGTCGCCCGCCCAGCGGCGAGTGATGAAGGGTTTCCCGTCCAGCCCAAGCCTCGACGGGGGTCACCAGGTCGCGCGCCCGAGCCCGCTTCGCGCTATGATGACGGCTTCTTGAGTTTTCTTTTTTCGAGGGGAGAAAGAAGAATGATTGTGAGGTGAGCTCAGACCTTCTCTGGGGAGCCCTCTCTACACCATGAAAATCTAGAAAAAGGCGTTTCTTTTGCGTTGTTCTATTGCATGTTTTATTGATAAAATGGAGAGTCGGCTGTTAGATGAGCGAGTACCCCAAAGGCCTACAACCCACTCAGAGAACAACAAAAGTCCAAAAGGAAACCAAGAGGCTTAACGTCAGTCATGCGCAAGACCTGATCGGTGGTTCGGTTCCCGGAAAGGACGAGATGCGAACGAGAAGGCATTGCACAAAAGGAGGGGCTGGGAGCAGCAGGGGGGTCTTCTTGGAGAAACTTTGTACGACGAGGCACCCGCTTAGTCAAGCGAGCGTATAGAGAGGAACCGAGACGGGGATGTGTCTTTGTTTGGGCGATTATATCCCAGGGGCAAGGCGTGACCCATAACACGACCCTAGCTTGTTGGTCAGATTGCGGTTTTTGGAGGAAAGGTTCCATGCTTTAGTCTTAGTTACATTTCTACCCAAGCTGGTAGGGACCTACGCAAGGCAAATGAACAATGGATATTACTCTTCGGCTATGTCGGCTCTGGGCCTTGGTTCTGAGCTCAAAGGGCCACTACAGAGCATTACAGAGCTTCAGTGTCACCCTCGGCAAGGAATAGATTTGATATTCATTTTGTGTACATAAACCCCGCAGCCGTCTATCCATGCGTTTGCTTTTACTCCCCAGGCCATCCGGTTTACCAACCTGACCGAAGCAGAAAAAAAAAACAGCCTGCTCATCGCCGGCTTTCCCAGCTGCCGAGCCACCTCGAGCCGTTGGCGACGCGCTGGACGTCGGCGAGCACGGCGGTGACCTTGTCCCTGGCGTCCTCCGCGGCCTCGACCTCGAACTCGACGAAGAAGAGGTACTGGAAGGGCCGGATCAGGCTCGGGAGGCTGTTGACGCTGGTCAGGTTGAGCCCCGCGCGGCGGAAGCACTGCAGCACGTCGGCCAGGGAGCCGGGGGAGCGGTGGGGCACGGTGAAGGAGACGAGGGACTTGGACGTGCCAGGCGGAGGGGGGTTCTGTTGCGGGGGAGGAGGAGGATTTGCAGCAGTAGCAGTAGCAGAAGAAGAGGAGGAGGCAGCAGCGTCCTTGCGGATGACAAAGAAGCGGGTCGTGTTGTCCTCGCGGTCCTCGATGCAGGCGGCGAGCACGTCGAGGCCGTTGGGGGCGGCGGCGGCCTCGCTGGCGACGGCGGCGCTCGCGCCCTCGGGGTCGGCGGCGGCGAGCTCGGCGGCGCGGCTGGTCGAGCTCACGTCGGTCAGCTCGGCGTGGGCCAGGTACGCCGCGTTGAAGCGCGACGTCTGGCCGAAGGCTTGCGGGTGCGAGTAGACGTGGCGGATGTGCGCGAGGCTGGTCAGGGGCTTTCCCCGTTCGGTAGTGGTGGCGGTGGTGGTGGTGGTAGGGTTGGTGGCCTCTTTGCTGCTACGCCGGCCCAGCAGGAAGTGGTGCACGTCCAGGTAGTGCTCGGCGCAGACGCTGACGCCGGCGTACTCGGCGGCGCGGTCGCCCAGGCAGTCGAGGGTGAAGGTCACGACGCCGTGGGTCGAGTTCTCAAAGGGGACGACGCCGTATGTGGCAGTCCCGGCGTGGACGGCGTCGAAGACGCCTTTTGTTTGCAGGATAGGAAGTCAGTGTAAGTCTAGGGTACGTCTTGGATACTATTATCGAGGTCTCTCATCTACATCAGTATGTCATATATATGAAAACAGTTGTACATGCCTCTGATTGTTGGGGCAGGGACCAGGCCCCAGCCCTGGCCTGGAAAGAGAGCGGTTGTGGCCTTGTGAGTGTGAGTGAATGGTGGTCATCTTTGGTTCAGTCACCGTTCCCCCGCACACCGAAATCCCACATACTTGGTGAGAATATGATGCGGCTGGCCCAAGGAACGACACGACCGTCTTGTCTTTGGTCAAGGGCCCATCTTGTGGTGTCCCAGTCGAGGCCATATTGGAAAAAATGTGCTGCTACTATTATTATATGTGAAAGAAGAAGAGAATAATCATAAGAGAGTGAATGTTTCTGTTCGTCTGTTGTGACTCGCCCCAGCCTCATAAAGGTTTTTCGTATTCCCTCCCGATGTCGGGCACGAATTGCAACCGACGATGGTCTCTGTGGTTGGCACGGGCTGCCAATATGAGGCTCAGTAATATGAATTGGATTGCACCAAATCCCCAACGGGGAGCACGTTGCCGTTTAGCGTTGCACCGCCTGTACGTGCAGGGAAGCAACGCCTGGCAGGACTCGCGCGGTCCACCTCACCCGCTGGACTTGGCAGCAACACCAACGATCAAATTGAAACTACATGCCGACTCCTCATGTACCACTTCCAGTTGGAACAATCAGGCGATACCCTCAATCGCCCTTCACCGTCACAATGCAGCTCAAGGGCACCAGGCTGAAGCTGAGGCGCGCGCCGAGCAGGCTCGTGGCCGCCGCCATTGCTCCTCCACACGTTCTGAGAAGACTTGTGCACGCCGGCTATCAAAGCCACGACCAGAAATGGAACAGCTGGAAGGACGGCTGGCAGGGCCGGGCCAACGACAACCAGTTCGCGCACCCCGGCAACCCGGCCGAGTGGAAGGAGGCCTACTACGAGTCCCAGCTGAAGCTCGAGATGAAGAACCGTCCCGGCAACCGCACCTGGGACTACCTCTCCCCGACCCCGACCCGCCTCCTGAACCTGGCCCTGGACGACTTTTTGCCTCACGACGCCCGCCCGAGCAATTTCCGCGGCTGGCTGGGCCGGCGGACGGCAGCGTCGGCGGCGTTGGAAGAAGCCACTACTACCAACAACAGCAACGACGAGATCAGCAGCAGTCAAAACGGCCCGACCATCCGCCGCCACCCCAGCGGAGACAGGTCGCTCCTCTCCGGGCGGCCCATCACCCGCAGGCTCACGGAGGGGGCGACGCCGCTCCTCCGGCCCTCCGGCTTGGGTTCTGCGCCAACGCTCCAGGGCTCCGGCCTGCGGGACCCGACGCCGCTGCCGCAGGGCCACCATCTCGTCTACTTCCCGCCCCAGCTGTCGGACCAGGAGCTGCTCCCGGACGGCACCGACCCGGCCCACTGGCCCGGCCTGCCCTTCACCCGCCGCCTGTGGGCCGGCGGCTCCGTGACCTTCAACCGCGACTGGGAGCGCGAGCTGAGGTTCAACCGCCTGCTGTGCCCCATGTACTGCGACGAGTCTGTGAATCATGTCGAGCTCCTCCCGCATCGCCCACAGCAGCAGCAGCAGCAGGCGACAGAAGCCGCCGAGGACTACCACGACGGCGCCCCGCCCGGCAAGGTCGCAGTCACGCTACGCAGGAAGTACGGCTTCGAAGGGTCCCCGGGCCCCGTCATCACCGAGTCGCGCATCCTCGTCTTCCTACGCGACCACCCGCCCGGCGAAGGGCCCACCCAGCCGAGGAGGCCTCGGCCGGCTAGGGGCGACGACGCCGCGACGTCCCCGCTGACGGCGCGCCGAAAGCCCGACTACAGCTTCGAGATGACGCCCTCGCGCCGCCTGCTCTTCCACTTCAGCGCCCTCAGCCACAACGCCCACCTGATCCACCTCGACCCAGCCCACGCCCGGAGCGAGGGACACCGGGACCTGCTCGTCCACGGGCCCCTGACTCTGGTCCTCACGTTCTCGGCCCTGCGCGCCCACCTGGGCCCCATGGGTGCCGCCGTCAGGTCCATCCAGTACCGCAACCTGGCCCCGCTCTACGTCAACGAGCCCCTGCGCGTCTGCGTCAGGCGCGTCGACGCCGATGGCAACGACAAGTCCACCTGGTCCGTGTGGATCGAGACGCTCGATGGCGGCCCGGCCGTCAAGGCCACGGCCGTCTCCTACCTGGTCGACGAGGATTTGTTGTTTGATCGGCCCCGGCGGCAGAAAGAATAAACAAGCAGTGCCTGTTCACCCTCGCCGCCGCTCACCAGTGTATTAAATAATGTTAATTGATGGGTATCTTGAGCTTAGCTTGGTCTATTTGTCCTGTACAGAAAGAAAAGAAGAGAATATGAAACAGAAAAGTATAACTAGGAAAGACAGGCGCGAGCCAGTACAATAAAGACTCGAGAAAACCATGCGCATCTACCGAGGAAAGATCAGCCAGCACACGTCAAGTAGGCACAGGCACGGTCAGGTGCCCGTTGTCCCACGAATTCCTCGGCCCCGGATCGACCTCATCGGTGGGGAGACCTATCCCCAACCCGACGCCGCCACCGAAGCTGTAGGGGCTCGTAAACGGCTCGACCGTGAAGGCGGCCGACGAGACGCGCCGGCCCCAGCGCCGCCGCTTCACGCCGAACAGCAGCCGCGCGTCGTCGTCGGTGCCGTTGTCTGTCCCGCTCATCTTCTCCCCGTCCAGCATGACGGAGAGCAGGCGGGACTCCCCATCGACCGAGTCGTCGTCATCGTCGTCGCCGTCGTCGGCCTCGCTCTCTTCCTCTTCCCCGAGAGAAGCACCCTGCTCCGGCAGCAGGCGGCTGCGGTTGCGCGCGAGAGTCGCCTCGATGGCCACGACGGCCCCCTGCACCTCCTGCCTCAGGTCCTTGCCCGCCGAGGCCCGGGCCGCCCTAGGTATGTTCTGCAGCGCCCGGTCGAGCAGGCTCTGCTGCTGGTCGGCGCCAAAGGGGAACTGGACTAGGCTGCCGTAATTGTCACTGATGGCCTTGCGCATGAACAGGAGCGACGTCAGGTTCAGCTCGGACCCGGAGCAGTCGAGACGGCGCAGCGTCGTGTTGTCGCGCACTCCCGAGCCCAGGCCGCCGACCTCGGTGCTCAGATTCTGGTTGCGCACCACGAGCACCCGCAGCGTCGAGTTGCGGCTCAGGCCCGTGAAGGCGCGCCCGAAGCCGCGGCCGAGTTGGCCGTCGTCGAGCTTGCCGACATAGCCCGAGAGATCGAGCCAGCGGATCGAGCGGTTCTGCGCCAGCAGCTGCTCGAGCGCGTCGCAGGCCGCGTCGGTGCACGTCGCGCTCGGCAATGGCGTGGGCGCCGTGCCTACTAGCGACACGAGCGGAAATCGCCTGGAGACGGTGAGCGCCTGGATGAGCCGGACGTAGGCTTCGTCACGCCGGAACTCGACCATGTCCAGGTGCAGCCCGATCCGCCCTTCGGAGCACAAGGCGATGACCGATGCTAGCGCCTCGATGCCCCGCTCGAGCGGGTTTGAGCCGAGGTGCAAGTGCAGTCCGTCAAGACCAGAAACGGCGCCAAGGATGCGCGCGGCCTGGAACCCGTCTATGCTGCAATCGTTGAGCCTCAGCTGCCTGAGGCCTGGTGAGCCTGGCGAGAAGTTGCCCTGTTGTTGGAGGTTCCGCGCAGCAGCCACTCTGAGTTCGAGAAACCCAACGAGTGCTCGCTCCGTATCCACGGACAGCTGTGCGTGTCGTCTCGTTAGTGCCTGTTTCTTGCTGGACTGGACAAGTTGCGACAGCCGGTAGCCCCTAGGGCACGTGTCCACTCACCTTGTATCCAGATAGGTTGATTTCTTGGATGTTCTGGAATGCCGTGAGGCTCTCGTAAGAGAGGAGGGCGCAATACTCTGGCCCAACCACCGCATCCGCCAAATTGAGAATGTGCAGGTCGGCCATCGAGTCCACGAAGCGGGTAACGACGTCAGCGGCGACACGACCCGTGTTCTGCGAAATATCCAAGAGCTGCAGTGAGTGCCCTTGTGATGAGAGCGCCTCGACTATCAGGTACATCTCCTGGCTACACAAGGAGCATCTGGATATATCCAATGCTTGTAGACCTGGAATAAGGTGTAACGGGACGTCGTCTTCCGGATCGTCCCGGTTGAGAAATGAGACTGAGCAAGCAGGGTAAAGCGTTAGTCACATTGCATTGAATCATCCCTCGCAAATTGACAAACAAGAGAAGGTGCTTACGGAGCGAGGCCACATCGCCAAGCCCGAGTGGACAACCACTGAGCAAAATCCGATTGCAGTTGGTTGAGCTCGCACCGAGCAGATTTAAAATCGGAGCCAGAACCTGTGCATCAGGTTTGTGCGGCAGGCTGGGCAGATTAGGCAGCGAGTCTGTGAAGTCCATCTGCCGAAGCGAAGGGATACAGAAAGCCAAGGCGTGAATCTCCTGGGCAAGAATCGAGCCTCCTTGGACCGGTTTACACAGCTCGGAGCTCAGCAGAGTCCCTACATGGTGGCGTCAGGTCAGCCAGCTCGCCCCTTTTTCTACGTACACAGAATAGCGTCGGAGTGGTTCAGAGCACTTACCATCATGGTTCATGTACGCCACCGAGGCAGGTTTATCGCTATCAAACTTGTTCCATAGCGGTACCAGGCTGACACCGCGGAACGAGATGGATCCGATAAAGTGGTTGTACCGTGCTGCTCTCATGATGGCGAGCAACTCGAGCGGCTCGTATCTAGGCTTCGCTTTAGGCGGCAGAACGCGCAGCTCCGGGCCGTACGCGGCGTCGAGCCGGATCTCCCACTCGACCTGCCCACACTCGTATGCCGCGCAAAAGGCCTTATGCGTCCTATGGAGGCTACCAAACTCGTCCGGCATGGCAATGATATCGTTCTCGCCCAGAGGCGGCAGGTCGTCGATCCTGAAGAGCTGTGTTCTTCGCAGGCGGCTTGGCCAGCCAGGCCGTAGGCATTCGTCCGCCTTCAACAGAGTCTGTATTATCTGGTAGTAGAACCGACTCGACATGTGCAAATATGAGGGGTCGGCCTCGAAAGGTTTCCTAGACAATCGGGTGTCAGCAGCGGGATAAGATTATCACCCAACTATGCCCCTTCCGACTCCTCGAATTCTCAAGATCGCCAATATCACGCTTACCGGAATCTCAGCTCAAGCCTATCCTCTCGAGGATTCCAACAGCCAAGAACACACTCGAGGTTCATAAGGCCATACTTGGCATAGCTCACCACGAGCGTCTTGTTCTCTGAGGGGCGCGTCACCTTGGCAAAATAGCAAAGATTGACGCCGACCGCAAAATAGTAAGACTCGGTCTCGGTCCACTTGACGTTGTCGGCAAGTCTTATTCCCACGGGGAATATCTCTGGCTGCATCAGGGAGTAGTCGGGCTCTTCCCGGCGGCAAATTTCGCGCAGCTTCTCCTTGATTTCATGGACGACTCGAGGGATCCCAAAATGGGCGTCGTCCTTGGCCCGGACAGCCTCGTGGACGCTATCGAGCACAAGATCCCTGTGGTCCGGGTCCTCGGCGAAGAATTGGCAGGCGCCAAAAGACGCGAGGGAGTGAACCGACTTCCACCAGATCTCCAGGCCAAAATAAGGGCGCGAGCTCTCTGCCCGTGATGCCGACACCACCGAGGCCATGGGGATCATCTGGAGCACCTCCGGGTTCGGAGAACGCTCGCCGGCAGGTACGGCCACGGGGCCGGTGTTGGGCGGGAGGTTGGGAAAGAGGCCGCGCACGTCTGCGGTCGTCTTGACCTTGACGACATAATCACTCGTTACCACGAGGTATGCAAACCCATTCCGGCGGAACTGGTGCTCCTGTATAATCTTGAAGACGCCCTTGACCGTCTGCAGGTCCCACTGGATCCTCCCATCGATACTGTTGGTCGAGCTCTGGGAGACCGAGGTGGTCTCCTGTGAGCCGGTAGCACGGTTGAAGTCGGACCTGGACGACTCCCTGCGGCCCAGCAGGCTGACGATGTTCCCGGCCGAGGCGGTCCGCTGCTTTCTGAGCGTCCTGGGCGAGCGCGAGGCGGCGATTGATAGCTCACTAGCATCGGGGACGGAGACGGCGATGGCGGGTGGTGACCGGGAGAGCGGAGGAGAGGTAATGCTAAGGGCGCGGATCGAGCGGATTATGCTGCGCCTCCTGGGCGCCGCGATGGCCGGAGTGGACAAGGACGTGGCGAGTTTCGGCGGCGACGGTGACGGCGACGGCGTGATCCACTCGATGGCCGTGTCCAGCTGGGGAAGGGAACTATTTCTCGAGTGCGAGCGGGATCCCAGCAGGCTCTCGGATAGCCTGTGCATTTTGGGGTGATCCATCGCAAGCATGACCGCGGTCCTGTTTGGCTAGTCTAGCCTAGGGCAGCTTTGGTTCGTTTTGAGCGCGGGACCGATACGGGGATAATAGGAGGGAAGCCGGGAAAGCTCTCTCGGCGGAGGGAGGGCTCCTGCGCTCCGAGGCCCCTCGGGGCCACAATCTAAACTTCGGTGGCGGGTAGTCCACGAGACATGAGTATATGGCGCTGAAGCCGGCAATCCATCTGGTGACGTGAACGAAATGCGTCTTAGGGAGGCCGTCGCGGAGGTCAGGATCGTCGGTGGCAGGCGGCCATTGGGTTGGGAAGCAGGCTGCAGATAGAGGACGAAAGCGGAAAGAAGGAAACAAAAAAGGGGCGCTTTTCGCAGACGACAAAAACAACCACAGGAACAAAATGATTATTAGCGGCGTGGGAAGAGGCCGCACATGACCAGCAGGACAGCAATCGGCCGATGAAGAAACAGAGCCAGTTCAGGAAGCCAAGGGGAAAGCCGGGAGCCGGGAATGATAGGGCACGGCGTTGCTGCCGTACGTGCAGTGCGGTCGCTGTGGTTGGGTGGCCGGCCGATACGATGCCACGAGTGATCGTCATGGGCTTGACCCTGTTTTGCTGGTTGCAGGGAGCATTGGCCAATGTAGGCAGGGATGCGCCTCAATGGGCCCGGCGGTGGGCGTACAGTGCAATCCCGTCCCTCCAGCCAGCACACGCCGCGTAGTATTCTGCCCCCGCGGAGGCGTCGCAGGCCAAGCTGAGGGAAACGACAGGCTCGAGCTGCCCGCCGACCGGGTACCTCTACTGCCCAAGTCAGCAGCCAAGTTGCATCATGCGACGCCGGCATGCTGTGCGCAGCGAAACAGCAGCACGTCCGTCGACGACGCTGGTCGAGGCTGCTGGTTGCTGCTGGCTACTGGCCCGGGCTGTGCGTGATTGTATGATCCCCATACGGTGCGCATCTCACCCGACATCGCTTACCCCCGTCGGCCATTGGGTCGCCATGATGCCACTGCTCGCCGTTGCCGAGGAGAGGCCCAGTGCAGAGTAGAGAGCCATCGCCGGAGAAGCGCCGTCTCCGAAAGCCACTGACGGCTGTAATCAGAAAGCGCTGCTTTGGCGCCGTGCCAGCAAATGGATTTGGCGACTGCAGCCCGTCAACCTCCCGCCCCGGAATGCTTGATGACGTAATGCCTGCGTATATGAACAAACAGCCCGGTCAAGGTGTGTGGCTTTCTTCCGCCAAGCCCACTTTTGACCAGCAGGTGGGGTTTTCAAATATCGGGTGGGGGTGTGGCTTGAATTACGCCACCCACCAGCCACGGTGCACATGTTTCTCCATCCGACGGGAATTGCAGACGATCAATCTGGGGCTTAGCTTAGGCACCCATCTAGATTGTGCCCCGACCTCGATTGCTTCAGGCGAATGTCACTCTGATCCCGCCCGTTCGCCAGCGGAAACACAGTGGTGTTGTCATCATCTCAAGTTTATCTGATGCGGGGTCAAGAGAGAGAGGGTGTGTTTCGACGAAGAAACGAAAAAGACCTGGGCCAACACCCGGGTGCCAAAGCGTGCATTCAACATCTGCCCTCTCCTCCCGACAGTCTGGGCACGCTTGCGTAACGGTGTGGCCAGTTGGCATCCAGGGGCGCCGCTGACCACTCGGCGGCCTCTCCATGGTGACGCGCTCGTCAACGCACAAGACACGAAACCCAAATCCCGAACGCGCCATCCATCCGCTCATCTTGTTCCATGCTTCGAGGCTAGAACAGCAGATGGGGGAGGACCGTGGGCAGAGCCTCAAACTCAATGAAACCAGCACGAACGAGAAAGATGAAGGACTCTGCTCGTTCCGCCCTTCTGTCGGTCCATTTCCTCAAGAGGGCTCCCAACAAACAGACATGAATCCAGGCAGGTTGCCAGGCCAGACAGAGTGGTATTATGGTTATTGCGCATACGCGCGCCCATATAAACACTCGACAAACCCCGGCCCCGTAGGATGCTACACCGTCGAACTTTGTTTCTGACACGCTGACACGACCATTGTGCCTGTTATACGAATACCCCCACTCGAGGGGGAACTGGCCGACGGTTCTTTTGAATCCTCCAAAATCAATTCAAAAAACCACCCTCGCAACCTTCGCCCTCGTCGGTAAGGTTGGTGTTGCGTGATCGATGTGAGGCGCCGGCGCGGTGTGCGTGCGCGAATGCAGGGACTTCACCGCCGCCGCGCTGGCAGATTGCCCATGGCGTCGATAGCATTTATAGCAGCGCCTCCGCGTGAGCGAGGGAAAAACATGCCGAAATGCGCCTTGTCGTTGGTGCCACAGCCAACAATAATTCTTTCCCATCCAGAATGATGGGGGGCATGGGGGCACAGGCCCATCGAGTCCACAACTGCCGCCTTGTTTGAGTGGCGACCAGGGCTACCTAAAAACAGGAACAAACAAACATGCAGGCGTTTTGGTGTTTCGTTTGCGGGAGGGTGAAGCCTCGCACGCACGCGCCGCGTGGAGCGAGAGAGGGCTGTTTCAGGGCATGGGCCACCTTGATCCGGTGCGCCATGTTTCGAAACGCCCTTGTCTTCTTTCCCTTCCCTTCCCTGTGCAGCTTTGGGTTGGACGCGCGATGGATTGGATGCTACGGTACCACCCGCTGCTAGTCAAGCACGCGTGCGCCTCTAGCGCCAGCTCCCGCCTCCCCGGTGCGGCTTTGACTTTACTCCGTCTGTTCTCCAGCCCAGGCTTCTCCAGATGGGGGTCTAGATCGGGTATCTGTTTCGTGAATCGGGGAAGAGGCTGCTGACGTCTTTTTGGATCTCAGTTTCGCGCTGTTGGTGATACGTTTTCCTAGCTAACTCTCCCGCCGCCCCCTGCGCCTTGCCTCTGGAACGGCTTAATTTAGCTATGTTCGGGTACTGTGATGAGTGTTTTGACACCTAACCGGGTTAAGCCCTTCATGTGTTGTTTACTCCTACCCAGGTATAACCAACCTACGACCTAGGACGACACACATTCCCATGCTCACCAGCTCGCAAAAAGAGGCCGTTTAGTTGCTTTCCTTGTGGGTCCTGCCAGACACGCATCAATGGGATCCTGCACAATGGGAGGGACCGGGCGGTCACGAGGCCCTTTGCTCACCGCCGCCGCCATCAATCCCAGACCCGGCGGTGACACCAAGAGCCGTCTGTCCACTGGATCCCTAAAATTGCTGCTCATGCATATGCCATGCAGTGCTTATTAGCTCCGGGTGCCGATGGGGACTCTGGAGGGTGGTGTCCCTTTACGTCTTCGGATAATGGCAGGGCTGTTAGTCCCTCCGTCCCCTCCGTCTGCAAGTCTGATAGTGTGTCCCTAGGTCCCGGCCTAGATCTTTACGCATTCCAGCGAGCCATGGAGGCTGCTGACGGCAGTTGTCAAGGACCGGCGGGTCGGTCCAGTCGCCAAACGAATCGCTTCCATTATCCCTAGAAGGAATGGAATGGATCTAGTGGCATGGAGTTAGTAGTTCCAAATCGGCCTAGTATGACGGCGCACCAAACTGGAATTGTGCAGGGACCGACTGGCTGGTGAAGGTCCAATGTGTGAAGCAGGATGCGTGGTTTTGGTCTATCGTCGCGCGCCAACCCATCTTGGACTAGCGCCGACACGAAACTGGGACGGTTTCAGATGGACGCCCCTGGGCCACTGGCACCTCTTTATTCTGCACAACACGCGATGGAGCAAGTCCCATCGTCATCATCGTGTTCGGGCAGGGAGAGCGTGTCCTCTGTCACGTGGCGGCGTGTTTGTGGCTGATGGAAGTGCCTGTAATTAGACTGGCACTTCTGTGCGTGCGCAAGCACGAGCAGGGAGGCGGGCAAGTCAGACAAGGCTTCACGCCTTGCTGGCATCGTCCCCGCTGGAGACCTTGACAGTCAGCCATTTTTATATTTTTATAATTGATAAATGCCATACCCGTGATTGGGCCAGCCCTGCTCGCCGGGCCCACAGCGAGAAACAAAGAGTCACAACAAACAAAACAGGCCTCACCGGGTCATGCCGGCAGCCCGGCCTGCAACGAAAATGCTCGCTGCTGGCGGCCTGAGTAGGGACCTACGGGTAATCTTGGACAGGCGCAGACACGAGGTCCTAGATGAGGGGGAGGCGGTCCTTTGTGCTCCCTGTGGACCCCGGCCGCCAGAGAAATAGCAGGCGGCAAGGTAAAGAGTGAGGCCACAAGGGAAACATGAGGGTTGAGTCCCACTGCGGCCGCCCGCTGCGAGGTATGAAGCGCTTTCCTACCAGGTTTCTCTATCAAATATCGCACATCGAAATCCCATGCCCGGATCATGGCTGCCGGACGTCGTACTTCCATGGTCCCTAAATTTGTATTTCGTAGGTCTCTTGCCGGCACCATGTATCAAACCCCCACCACCGGCCCAGGTGGATGCATGGGTCGTTGATTGCGTGGTATGCGTGCGTGCTTTTTTTGTGTCCTCAGCTCTTAGCCCGCATGACAAAGGGCCGCCAGTCCACTTCCCGCGCCGCTGGGAAGGGAGGAAAAAGAAAAAAAAGAAATGCAGAATCGAGCGGTGATCGGCCTGTGATCTTCGCTCGCTTGTGCCGGCCCACGGCTGCAGCAGTGTATCACTTTAATAGCATCTCACCTCACCCCGCGACGGCAAAAGGGACACAGCACAAAGCCCTCGGCCTCTTGGGCGTACAGTAGGGCTCATCCATTCTCCTTTTCTGCAACCGAGAGGCCGATCTGGCCGGAACACGTCTTTTTGTCGGTCTCTCTACCAGGTAATCTCACGTAGAATGCGGTTCAATAACCGCCCGCAGCCCAGTGCAAGTCGAGTGCGGTCTGGAGGTGAGTCTCCAGCAGCAAGAGCAGGAGCGGGGCGCGCTAGGGAGACTCGTGCAGCTCTTCTTGTTTCACACCAGCTGCCGCCGCCTCTTGGGCAGCAGGGGTCTGGCAGGCCAATCAGGCGCCAAGCCTTTGCAGCCGCCTCCCCAATCCGCCCAGCTCGGTCGGTCGAGCTGCCCATCAACAGGCTGTCCTGATTTTTCCAAATTGTGTACCGACTGCCTGTGCTGCGGCCTGTGATGCCGACTGGGTCCCAGGCCGCCCGAACTCTTCTGCAGCACTGGACAGGCCAGCTCCAGCTGGGCCGGTGGACCGCCAGCGGATCTGACGGTTCGCACGGCCCTGACCCTGCATCCAATCCACTCACGCCACCCGCACCTGCTGCCCGTCTGGTCCCATCCTTGGAGGCGGATGGATGCTGGCTGATACATGCCCACCATCGCGCGCCGCACCCACCACCACCATCACCCTGGACTGCCCTCTCGCTTCCCGCCCTTTTGCCCCCCAGGGAAAACCTTCGATCGCCAAATTAAACCCCGTCGCAGCATCTTTAGCACAGGCAGTGACTGCAACTTGGAATGCCCTGGCCTGCCCGTCCATTGTCAACCACCCCGGCGCCTGCTCGTGCTTCTTTTTCTTTCTCCTCGTTATCCACCAGCTGGCTGCCCGCGCACGCCGCCCGTCTGCCGTCTGGCCGCGCGTGTTGTGTTTGTGTCACGTCTCCATTTTCGGACGCCGCGGCGACGAGCTAGCTGCTTGAAAGCCGTCGTATTTGAAACTCTGGTTCCTCTACCCGCCCTCTCCCACGCACACGCCCACCACCTTACTTAGGCACTTGCCTACCTCTACTCACACACCTCTCTCCCCTCCTTCCCCCTCTCTTCTCTCTTCCATTCTCCATGTGCGGAGCTGCTGCTGGTTCGCAACCTCGCCCTTCGACCTTGTTGTGACCCCCGGCTTCCTCCAAACACAACCTGGCCCCCGTCTTAATACCACAGCCCGGCTCTCGGGATATACCTTACGATTCCAAACACTCGCTCGTGTAAATATTACCACCCGGCCTGCCTGGCAGCTGAGCCTACTACTGCTCTTCCTTTCCCCTCCCTCCCTGCTTTCTCGACGTCTCTGCTCGGTCGTCACCAGAGGCGAGCGTTTGTCAGCCATCGGGCCCCGCGTCACAAACGCAGCAAACGACCATGTTGGCCTCAAAGTCTCCGTTCCCGCCCTCACTGGGCGCGTCTGGCTCGGGCATGATCGCCAGCGCGCCCCAGGCCGCCTATGCTCCCGCGAGGAGAGCGGCCCCGTTCCCGTCCACCGCCCAGTCCTTCAGCCCGACCGAGTCCGAGTTCTCCGACGACGCCCAAGACTCGGTCAAGCATTGGGACGAGGACAAAGTCTGCGAGTACCTCCGCACCGTCCGGTGTGGTGAATACGAGAAGATATTCCGGAAGAACCACATCACTGGCGAGAACCTGCTCGAGATGGACAAAGATGTCCTCAAGGAGATGGGCATCGACAAGGTCGGCGACCGCGTTCGCCTGTTTCTTAGCATCAAGAAGCTGCGGACCAAGGCTATTGCTGTGCAGAAGAAGCGGAATAGGGTGAGCTTGAGCCGCGCGTATCATTTTTTGCTTTATTGCTTTACTTCCCCGCAGATCTTGTGACAAATTGGAGTCGACTCGTGTCCTGACCCTGTCTTGTACTCGCCGCCTCTTCAGGATTCGTTTGGCCCTGTCGACAGCCAGTACACGCCCTCGACCGACTCCCCGCGACAGCCCCATTCTGGCGGCCGGGCCATGCCCACCTCCTCGGCGAACAGGCGGTACTCGCGCCAGATCGACTCGCTCGACGCCGGCAGAGGCACGACCTCGTCGAGACCGAACTCGCCCCTTCACAGCGCCGAATTCCGCAACGGCCGCTCGCGGTATCCCTACCCGGGACAGCCTACGCCCACATCTGGCTCTGGCGGTATCCCTGGCTCCCCAGAGAGCCGTTCTGGGCCTCGATCGGTAAACCACACCCATACCAGGTCCGACTCTGGTATGGACGGATCGCTGATGGCTGCGTTACCACAGAACCAGGACGTCATTCGAGTCATCTCCACCGGCGGCGTCACCAAGGTGGTCAAGATTGCCGACTGCAACACCTGCGAGGAGGTCATGCGCGTCACGCTCCGCAAGTTCGCCCTCCGCGAGGACCACGAGAGGAACTACTGCTTCTGGGTTCTGTCGGGCACCATCCCCGACCCCAAGCAGTGCCGCCGCCTGGGCGACACAGAGCTGTGGCGCGTCATCAAGGACGAGAAGCGACCCGAACGCAACCGCCTCATCCTCCGCCGCGTCCCCGCCGGCGAGCCTGGCATGGGCGAGCTCGAGAGGGCTGCCGCCATCGCCTTGGAGGAGGCCCAACAGACGCACACGCGCGCGATGGACAGCATCGGCTCGCGGAGCCAGCTGAAGGTGCAGAAGGTCCTCGGTGAGAGCTGGGACAACCTTCAACCCCCGCTCTCGCCCGTCTCGTACCAGGACCGCGAGAGGAATGTCCACAACGCCGCTCGCGATCTTGAGCGACCTGCTCCCCCGCAACCGCAGCCCCAACGGAGGAAGGTGTTGAGACAGTTCGGCGGTTTGAGGCCACCTAGCGAGCTGATCGCCTCGGACCTGACTACTTACTTCCCCGACCACAACCGTGAAGACATTGACAGAACCGCCCGCCTGTCCATGCGCCGATCGGCCCGCCTTAGCAAGGTCAACAGCCGTCTCAGCGTCGCTAGTAGCTTCAGCATGGCGTCAAGCATACAGGATGTCCCGCCCATTCCCACCATCGCCGACAGCTGGCTTGCCACGACCCCCCTCCCCAAGGCCCGCCCCCGTGATCTGTCTGGCCGCCTGACGCACGGCTACAGGGACTCGGTAGCTTCGTCCATGCTGGACACCCTCCAGGAGGAGGGCTCCCTGATGGAGCCGAACCGCAAGTCGTACGTCTCATTTGCCGACAGTGGGTCGGACACTGCGGCTGTCAGCGTGACCGATCCCGATGGCAACGTAGTTAGGCACAGCTACTTCGACGAAGGTAGCACCATCGGCTCTGGATCGGCCGGCTCCGGGTCCTTTGGGGACGTGAGCAAGGCCCTCGACGAGGACGGCGAGGATGCCGACGAGGATCTGCAGAGCTTCCTGTCGGGCGAGTCCTGGGATGACAGCAAGTGGATGAAGGGCGCTTTGATCGGACAGGGCTCCTTCGGATCCGTGTTCCTGGCACTCCATGCCATTACGGGCGAGCTCCTGGCAGTGAAACAGGTCGAGGCCCCCTCGCCCGGCGCCAACAGCCAGAACGACGCGCGCAAGAAGAGCATGATCGAGGCGCTCAAGCGTGAGATCAGTCTGCTGCGCGACCTCCGCCACCCTAACATTGTGCAGTATCTCGGCTGCGGATCCTCGGCCGAGTCGCTGAACATTTTCCTCGAGTACGTGCCTGGTGGCTCGGTGCAGACCATGCTGAACTCGTACGGCGCGCTCCCGGAGCCGCTGGTGCGCAGCTTTGTGCGGCAGATCCTTAACGGTCTTTCGTACCTGCACAACCGCGATATCATCCACCGCGACATCAAGGGTGCCAACATCCTCGTGGACAACAAGGGAACCATCAAGATCTCGGATTTCGGTATCTCCAAGAAGGTGGAGGCGACCAACATCCTCAACGGCGCCAACAACGCCAAGCACCGGCCGTCGCTGCAGGGCTCCGTCTTCTGGATGGCGCCCGAGGTGGTCAAGCAGACCAGCTACACGCGCAAGGCCGACATCTGGTCGCTCGGCTGCCTGGTCGTGGAGATGATGACGGGCACCCATCCCTTCCCCGACTGCACGCAGCTGCAGGCCATTTTCAAGATCGGCGGTGGCAAGACGACGCCGACGGTGCCCGACGATGCGAGCGCCGAGGCCAAGAGCTTCCTCGCCCAGACCTTTGAGATGGACCACAACAAGCGGCCCAGTGCCGACGAACTCATGCTCAGCCCTTTCCTGGCCCCCATCACTTAAAATGAGGGCCATCATAATATCCATGAGTTCGGAAGATTTGCTTTCTTGACATCTGCCAAGCTGCGTTTGAGCATTTTTTTAACATCGATATACAAAACACGTCGACTACACTTACACTCCTTACATGACCACAAGCTGGTTCATCTAATATTCACTTCTGACCATCCCTCGAGATCTTTTGCGCACTTTTTGTTCCTTCTCCTTCTACCTAGTTCCCAACTTGGTCTTTTTTTTCTTTTCCCTTACGAAATCACGAATACAAGACACCCACAGGCGGGATCGGCATCAGTGTTGGAGTTCGATCATATAGGCAGGAGATGTGATACCTAGGCTCTTTCTCCCCTTCCCACTCTCAGACTACCTTTTTTCTTCTTTGGACTTTTCTTTACTCTGATCGTGGAGGCATCCCGTGGATCCACGGCTTGACTCGATCGAGATTTGGCAAGCATGGTGAGGGGAACAAGATGGCGGGAACTCCAGCTGTGGACACGCGATCGGGGCCTCCTTTTTGTTTTGTCTTGGATAGCAGCCAGGTGATGACATCTGCGGCATATCTGCTCGTTTCCCCCATGCCTGTCTTCTTCATTTGCTCTCTTTATATGACTCTCTCCTTGTGTGAAGATGGTCACGTCGAATCATGTCTCTTTCCTGTACAATATGGGTTGGTCTCGCATCCACAAGCAGGCGGTCATTCTACCACCCTTATTTACCTACCGTGTCTCTGTCAGGGGTTCCGGCCCTGGCTGGTCAGAGAAAACAAAAGACACTTACTCGCATACGTACCCACTTGAAGCATGTTTGTCATCGGATTTGATATAATGTGTTTCCCCGACGTGACACCTAAGGGAAAGAGAGACCCCTGGATGATTGGAAGCATTCCTAGGGGATCGCCAAAGTCTGTTGCTGATTGAACTACAACCAGCCTCTCCGGCCCAAGACAACTCATGGGCAACCAAAGTTGTAGGCTGACCGCGTTCCGACCATGGGTGTGACTTGAGGTTATTTTGGTCACTAGACCACTGACCGACAAGACCTTGAGTTTGTTTTTCAATAGTCAGAAACTTGACCACAAAGGATGATAGCCTCGCAGTGTTTTCGGAGATGGCTCTCCGGCCTGCATGTAAAATAGTCCATGCCCACACCGGATTCCCGTTTCCGTCACGGAAGGTGATATCACTCTTCCCTCGTCACAGAGAAGACACAGTACCAAGGGAGAGAAAGAGCCGGCATCAAACCCTACAACAACAACAACAACAACAACAACAACAACAACAACAACGATGCAGTCCAGACGCTCATCCACCGCCTCCTCGGCCGCCTCGGCGCCGCACCGCTCCGACCCGTCGCCCAGGCGCGTGGCGGCCTCGACGGTGACGAGCTGCTACTTTTCGTACGGCATCAACATGCACGAGGGCCTGATGAGCAAAAAGTGCGCGGGCAGCAAGGCCCTCGGCCTCGCCCGCCTGCCCGGCTACACGTGGATGGTCAACGCGCTCGGGGCGGCAAACGTCGTGCGCACCGAGCGGCTCCGGGAAGCGACGAGGGCCGAGCGCGCCGCGGCGGCGGCCGGGGCCTTGATGGGAGGAGGAGAAGCCGCCGAAACGCCGACGCCGACGACGGCGGGCGACGGCGTCTGCGGGGCCCTGTACGAGCTGCACCCCGGCGACGAGAAGTGACTCGACGGGTTCCAGGACACGGTGGAGCGGTACCAGAAGGGGGTGCTCGACGTCGAGGTCGTCGTGCCCGACAAGGAGGGAGCGCCGGGGTCGACCGGGACGACGACCGTCCCGGCCCTGGTCTACCTCAACCTCAACAAGCGGTGCATCGTCCCGCGCTGGCCTAGGGAGGCCGGGTAAGCGAACAAGATAAACGCGGCCATCGCTGGCGCCCGGGCCAGGTTCGGGTTCGGCCTGCCCTCCAAGAGTCGATCCGGCCAACTATCTCGCCGTCGATTGAATCGCAGCGATACAGCGAGATAGAAGACCTGGACGAGATTATTGATCAACTAATTATGACCAGGGCGGAGATTAATACCTGGAGATGAGCAAACAATTAGGTTGGCTTGTGATATTGTCTTTATATACCAACGTAAGCATATCGAGAAAAAATACGCATGATAATATCGAAGAATGCACATCTTTAATCGGTTCCCCCGCATTCCCTATAAAACGCCAGACAATGCCAACGCTACAACCTATGCTATGTGCCAGAATGATTCCCTCCCAACGTTTCCTCCCTGAGGACGTGGGTCGGAAAAATGGAAATGCAGACAAACGTTACAAAAAGAAGAAACAAAAATGATAGTGTCATGGTAGAGCCGCAAAGACCACAGCAGCGACCAACGCCAGCATTTCAATAGCGCGAGGTGGCAACGGCCCGCCACAGGCGCCCGAGTTGTTGTTGACGCCGCGGCTGCTACCCCGCGACAGGCCGGCGGTAGCGGCGACGGGGTTCTGCACGGCCGTGGCTCCGGGCACGGCGCCCTGGCCCTTTCCAATCTCGACGATGTTGCTGCGTGCGACGTTGAAGCGCGACTGGGCCATCGAGACGGCGTTGTTTTCCAGGTCGTAGACGACGTAGGCGGAGCGCAGGAAGGTGTCACCCAGGACGTTGGTGCCCTGGCCCGCGGACGCGAGGCCAAACAGGCAGGCGGGCACGCCGTTGCGGAACGAGGGGCGGCGGCCCGAGGCCGTGACCAGCTCGAGCACCAGCTCACTCATGGGGACCGAGATGGAGGCGGGTGAGCTGAAGGTGAAGTTCAGCATACGCGTACGGTCCTCGCCCAGGGAGCAAGGAACGTAGGCCGCGCCCTCGTTGCTGTCGAACTGGGCGCCGACGGCCTGGTAGATGCGTTGGACCATGGCGTCGGGCAAGTAGGTGAGCGAGGAGCCCGAGTCGAGAAGAACGGCGAGGGCCATATTGTCGCCCATGGTCTGAGCCGACTGACCACTCGTGTAGTGGACCGAGGTCAAGGTGACAAGGAACTCGGCGAAGACGCCACCGTTCTGCTGGATGGGCACAGTGTACAGTGGGCCCTGGAACTTCTCCGTGTCGACACCGCCGAACAGGATGCTGCCGGTGTTGGCCTGGACGTCGTTGAGCCAGAGGCTGTAGGCGGGCGACGAGATGACGCCCTGCTCGGCCAACTTGGTAGGCAGGTTGCGGTAGGGCTTGAGGCCTGCGCGGCCGACCTGAACCTCGTTAAGTTCGTAGCCGATGCCGAGGATGCCCTGGGTTGAGGTGCTAGTGTAGCCAATGCCAAACTGCAGGCGGTCGACGCGCGTTTTGCCGAGATTGACGACGTCGGACACGTAGTCGCCCGAGGCACCAGAGCCGTCGACGTACGAGATATTGAAGACGCTGCTGATGTACTCGTACGACGACGACGAGTTGGCCGTGTAGGTACCGGCAAAGTCGCACGGCTTGGTCGCCGACAGGCACAGCCGCGAGCCGGCCGAGTTGACCCACAGGTCGCTGCTGCCCGTGTCGAGGTGTAGCCGCAGCGACTGCGGCGGCGTGCCAATCGTCATGTTGGCGAAATAGAGCGTCTCCTGGTTGTCGAGCGAAGACTCTACCGTGCCCCTCCTCCGTATCCTGTCGTGGCCCACCGGGTCTGATATCGTCCTCCTCTCCGTCGACATGCCCACGACCTTGGGCGCCGGAGTATCCGACCTCCTCCTCGGTATGCTAGTCGCCTCTGTGGCCGCCCATAGCAGCGCCGTCGCAACGGCCAGGGATGCCTTCGTTACCCTCATATTTGCGGCTCCCACCTCTCTCTTTTCCCTCTCACTTGTGCTTCGCTTTCCCGCCCGGTCTCAGGCGTCGCTTGTCGTCGTCCTCGGGCGGCACTTAGTCGGTCCGGTCCGTATAGTCGGTGGAATATTCCTGAATCCAAAACAATAGGGAGGAAAGTGTTGGGTCGAAGCCGCCCAGTTCCCCAAACTAGTACAAAGAGTATTATAGCAAGCAAGTAAAGAGGAAGCGTCAACTATTACAGGGAGAATCCAAAGAGACCAAGAGGCGAAAGGACTGGGAAAGATGGCAAGGAAGGTATTATTTTTAGATGGAGACGGAAAGACCAAGAAAATGAGAGGACGGAACAGGAAAACCAGAAGGGAAAAGTGCTGTTCGAATGGTAACCGGCTCCAGAGCCAAGAGCCTGCCTTTGCCAAGGGGAAAGTGAAAAAAAAAAAAGAATGGGAAAATGGAGGAGATCAAGACGGGTAAAAAAAGAAGTGTGGAGGGCGCGGCGGTTTTGATGCAGCCAGGGGTCGACGGTCGTAACGACGTCGTCGGCAGACAGGGGCTAACCTAGCCTGGCTCCGTAGAGGCCTGTCAGATCGCTCAGGTTTGGATGGCCCGGGATCGATTGGGGGTGGAGAGGTTGTAAAATCGGTATCGTGCTCTTTCCCTAGGGGTCCTTCAAAAATCACAAAGAAATCTGGTATACTCTGTACGCGGACGTCTGCTGGCCCAAGAGATGGAGCAACGAGCGCAGGGCGAGTAACACGGGACGACAAGAATCGACGAGACGAGAAAAGAGGCTTCAGCGGACGCCGAGTGCTTGTCCTTTGGGGCAGGGCCGGGGTTGGCCCTGGGGCTGGCCTATTTCGGGGTGGCTGCTTGACACTGTGTCTGGGTCTGGTGGGCGCGGGTACTCTAGACGACCGACTCGAGACGAGGAGGCCCAGCCTGGCGTTACAAAGTGTTTTATCCACTTTCTGCGACTGGCAAA
The DNA here is from genome assembly GCA_000733355.1 of Falciphora oryzae. Lineage (NCBI taxonomy): Eukaryota > Fungi > Ascomycota > Sordariomycetes > Magnaporthales > Magnaporthaceae > Falciphora > Falciphora oryzae. Next base: position 545,608 of record JNVV01000005.1, read on the forward strand.
AAGCCGCCCAGGTGGCCACCGCTGGCGCGTGCTCGGGCACCCGCCTTCGTTGGAGCCGGGCTGCACTTGCACTGCCCAATTGCCGTCGTGAAATCATTGGAGCAGGAGGACGACGACGGACGGGCCGGCAACGCTGACGTGCAACCGCTAAGTATGCTTAAGCCTGCCTGGAACCTTGTTCGACACCGGGCCATCCGTACCCGCGATTGACGGGGGCCCATGGGGCTGGGGCTGGTGACGACTTGTAGGGCAGACTGAGCCAGAGCCGCGCAACTTTGCACGCAAGACGCCGCGCTGCGCCTGCTCGGGCTTCCGGGTCCGATGTTTTCTCTTGCTGGATGATTCCAAGCGCCGGGATGACGTGGATGCAAGCAGCCTCGATGAACGCGCGTTCTCGCTCTCGAATGGGGGCGAAATCTCCATGCAGGGACGACGGCAACAGGCTCCCTGGGCTAGGCACAGCCACTGGCAAGGGTTGGCTTGATTGCTGCTTCTCTTTGTCGGCCTGCATTGATGCCGTTGTCCCGGCGGTGTGTTCCCCTCGAGATGTGTGCTGTCTTGGAGCGCTTACCTACCGTGACGAAGATGTGTGTGGTGTCGTCAAAGACATCATGAATTGATTAAAATGGGATGCAACGCACGGGTAGCTTTCTTGCTCAGACATCCTTTTTGCCAAGCACTCATCGACAGCCAGCACGCCAGCAGCACTCCAGCCCCTGTGGAGATCGATCCCAGCCAAGCCTCCAAATCGGGCAGCACCGACCCGCAGCCCCACTGGACATGCTGAAAACTGAAACTGGGAAACCGCGGCGGGGCGCCCGTGCGTTTTTGCTTTTTGGTGGACTCGATTGCAACCGCCCCGCCGTGCACGACAGAGACAAGACAGCAAAGGCAGGCTGTGTGAATCGCCGCCCAGCCCTCCGCAAATGAAGGTTTGTGCCAGCTTGATGAAATGTTTTGTTTCTCGGCGATCCTGTCATGTCAGCGGGCAATCTCTCTGTGAATCACATCTCGGTGCCATCAACCGGGCTGCCTGGGTTGGTTCAATGTGACGTTGTGCATGAATATGTGAAATATGTGCCTGATTTTCTTTACACCATTTCTCTCTTTCTGCTTAATCTCTTGAGACCACATCAATGAGTGTCAGGTTGACACACAATCCGGCTCTTCAGCGTAAACCACGACAGACAAGCACCAGACTCCCAAGGCCCGGCCCTGGCCTGGTTATGCGCGAATCGCCCAGCCGCGGGCTGTCGAAGCTTGTCGTTGCTTAGGGGAAAATCACCCCGGACCAGTGCTAAGCTTCCTTGGCGTGCATCCTCTTCTTGCCTTGTCGGGGGTCAACAATGTGGGCCCGCCGCCTTTGTCATCGATGCTAAACGTCCGGTATCTCGCCATGAGTCCGGTAGTTCGGCCGCGCTTCTTCGCCGTCGACGGCGGACGGACAGAGCCGGTAGTCGCCGCCCGCCCTTGTTAAGCCGGATGCACTGGATTGCTTGGCCAATCACCGCCAAGAGACAAAAGCTGCGTGGCTCTCCCCAGCCGGAAACATGCATGCATGCCGAGAGTAACGATTGGTGCTAGGCATCCAGTCTTGAACTCGTTACCCCTCACGGCCGAGTTGGGCTCAAGTTGGTCAGGCTGTGGGATGATGCACCATTTTTACCAGCCTATGCGAGGGGCCTAGGGAATACACAGCACTCTACCTTGACCGAAGAAATCCTTGAAATCGTCGCCCTCCGAACTCTCGCCTGTGCGAACTCTACAACCCGCCAACCGACCCGCCATAGCAGCCCCGCAATGTCTTGTTCGTCGCCTAGCACAGTGGTCGGCTGCCTCCTCGACGTGTCCGGCTCGATGCGCGAGGCCCTCGAGGCAGGCCGCCCCGATGAGCAGGCAACCGAGCGCCTCCGTGCCGTGCTTAGCGCAGCTTTGAAGCTCGCACAGGCGGAGCAGCGGCACAATCCCAACGCCCTCGTCTTCGTTGGCGTTTTTGGCTTGGATACGAAGAATGGGTGCCCGCCCATGGCGGATCTCTGCGGAGCCGCCGATGCGCTTCTCGGAGACCCCGGCAATCACGAGTAAGGCCATGAGCGCCTCATTGCGCGTGCTAATAAGGAAAATCTGTCGCACATCACCAAGTATATTCGAGAGAAGCTCACCAACGACGAGGCTCATATTGTTGACATGCACCTGGAGCGACATCCGGAGCAAGTCAAGGAATTCATCGACGCAATCCCGCCTGTGGCGACTGTAGAGGCTGCGAGGGCAACAAGCCAATGGAGCATGGCTGTCTTAGGCGTAAGCGCAAGCCTAGCCGTCGTTGGTGGGCCACTAGGCGCTCTCGTCGGCGTTTCCGGTGGCTTCGCCATCGGGAACGCAGCCGCAGACGGGATTGAAGACAAAGCGGTCGAGAAGTCGGAAGCAATGCATCTTGCGCGCCGCATCTGTGCGGAATGGTTGCAAGACTTCACCACGCTCGCACCGCGACCAGTTGAACACGTCATTCGTCTCCTGAAGCAGGTACAGAAGCGCTCAAAGGCGGACGAAGACGGCAAGGGAGGGAAAATGGGCGGCTCCGCCTTACTCGTCACACTTCGCCGGTATATGTATGGTCTCACGCCGATGCGGGAAGCCTTGAGCCAGTCGTTGGCGGTATTTGACAAGAATCGTGACGCCGAAAATCGCGTCCTCGTTTTTGTGTCAGACGGCATCTCCACCGACGGCGACCCGTTAGAGCTCGCGGGCCACTTGCAGCAGGCGGAAGTGAGTATGGCGACGGTTTACCTCACCAGCGATGAGACCGAAGCTCCTCGCCGCTTGTACTACCAACCGGCTGAGAGCTGGGATGCCGGCCAGCGTACTCTCTTCGGCATGGCGACCAGGGTGGCCGGCGTTGCGCATCCGATCCCGGTGCTCACCTCCATGGGCTGGGGGGTTCCATCAGAAGGCGAGGTCGCATTATACACCACAGTGTCCAGCTCTGCAGCTCTCGACGAGTTTTGTTCGCTGCTGCTGTCGGCACGGTTTGGTTCAGCAGACGCGCTACTAGACGTTATTGGCCGCATCAGTCACGACAAATATATCAACGACGAACACGTCTCCAGATGCGACAACCCTTCCAACCAGGGCGATTCAGCCACCTGCTACGCACATGCCACCGCCGCTGTAGTCCATATGGCACTCCTTCGTATCGTCGGCCGCAGGGGTGGTTACCCCAGCATCGAAGAAATCCGGAACCGGATTTTACAGAGCTTTCCGTCTACGCAAGGCGGACACAACACCATGGAGGTGTTAAAGGCGGCTGCTACTTGGTATCGGCCCTCAAATTCCATAAGGTAGACGAGGATGGTGCCCGCCAGGCAGTGCTACGCCGGCGTCCGGTGCTTACAACCTTCCATCTTTCGGAGTCGGGTTGGCGTGTCTTCTCGAGCCACTTCGAGAGGCGAAGCGGTTCTCCTAAAGATCCAATTCCCACACTAAGACGAGCTCAGATGGAAGCCCACCTTAAACTGCCTAGAAAAGGCGGCCACGCTGTTGTGTTGACATCTTGCAATCCTGACTCACTCACTTTCCTCAACTCATGGGGTAAGGATTGGGGCAACGAGGGCAGCTTCAGCGTCGAGGACCACACCGTACTGGAGCTGGATGGCGGATCCGGGAAGTTTCCTGTGAGCTTCTACGACGTGTACTGGCTGGAGAGTGACTTGGACCCGACGGAGCGCAAAGCATACAACGACCAAGTGGACGAGAAAGTGCGCTGCCACGCCGCCCAGTATCCGAGCATCCTTGAGCTCAAGGCGCGCTGCCCCCGCTGCCACACCAATGTGCCCCTCGCGGACCTCAGTGGCACTATCCGCCAGGTGCAGTGTTCGCGCCCGGAGCGTGGACAATCCTTCAGGCCTGAGCCGGGGCATTTGATGGAGGCGCTGTGCGCTCGCGACGGCGTCAGCGATATGTCGTGACTTCCAGAAGTGGTCAGGAAAAGGAGAAGGAAGAGCATTGCCGCTACCCCCCGATAAGGGATGAGTAAAGCAGCTACGAAACGGCACAATGCCCCCGCAATATAGGAAAAGAAAGTTAATAAAATGCGAAGGACACTACGTCGCTGCCTCTAGTAACTTAACAACGTCTTCGAACCCCCTCTCGGCAGCCACCCGACAGGGTGTTCGACCATCCTTATCCGCTAGATCAACATTAGCCCCTTTCTCGAGCAGCAGTTCAACGATATCCTTATGCCCTCTTGAAGCAGCCGCGAACAACGGTGTTTCACCATCGTCATCCTGCATATCAACATTAGCCCCCCGTTCCAGCAGCAGTTCAACGATATCCTTATGCCCTTTCGAAGCAGCCTTCCACAGCGGTGTTTGACCATGCATATCTCCCTGGTCGATCTTAGCCCCCTTTTCGAGCAGCAGTTCAACGATACCTTTGTACCCTTCCGAAGCAGCCTCCCCCAACGGTGTTCGACCCCCAAAAGTGATTGAATCAACTTCTGCCCCATTTTCAAGTAACAGCTTGGCGATGGCCTCGCGTCCGTTTGTGATAGCATAAAACAGCGGCGTTAGGCTGTGATACCCTACCCGGTTAACGTCGGCTCCATTTTCGAGCAACAGCTTAACAACGGCCTCGCGCCCATGAATGGTAGCCGCCAATAGCGGCGTTGCACCATGCTTGTCCGCGGAATCAATCTCTGCCCCCTTTTCGAGCAGTAGCTCAATAGCGGCGTCTTGTCCGTTTATGGCTGCACCCCATAGCGGCGTTCGGCCATTCTCATCTTTCGAGTTGATGATGAGTTGGCCCCCGCTTTTCAGAATTATCCTTAATATCCCCTGTAGCCCGTAACCCGACATAACGTGTACCAGGGTGGCCCCTTTTGCTGGACCATGGCCGTGTGAAGCCACGCCAATGTGCGCTAATAGCTCCACAAAACCATCTTGTGGCCAAGGCATTCCAAGAGATCCTCTTGATGGGTGCTTTGTCTTGCGTGTGTCATCCACCATTTCGTGGCGTAATGCAAGAAAGGAAGGCTGCATTCGTTGTAGTACTCTGCTTGAGCGATCTCCTCCATCGCTATATAGCGTATGCAGATTTCGGACAGCCGGTGGTGTACCATTCCAGCCGTATCGGTTGATGTTGAGGTGTTGTCTAGAGCCGACAGACCCTCGTCGACGAAGAAGTCCTTGACAGACTGATGGATGAACTGGACAACCCCCCACTCCAGCGGTGACGGAAGATGACTAAATAGCCGTGAAAGGACATCATGGCGTGCCGGCACGATCTCTATGAGACCGCGACTCAGAGTCTTGATTCTTCTGTCCAAATTGCCCTCGGTGATAAAGTCATCCGACCGGCGGCACTCGTCGAGTGACTTGTAAGTGCCTTCAGGATCAACTACCATGACCCATGGTAGTTCCTCCGTTGACAAAGGCTCGGCAGAGAAACAAACCCAATGAATCAGTTTCGCTGAGTCTGGTCCCATACCCTCGATAAGTTTGCGATATAGCTCATTAAGAGCTGGAGGGGTAGACCGGATAGCCGCCTCGATCGCCGCTAATCCGTTACCCTTGCGATCAAGGTCTAGGACTTGCTTCACCACGAGAAGCGCCCACATAAAGACACCTTGTGCCCTGACCGTGATCATGTGCGGAATTGTGGACTCTGTTCGCTTGGCGAAGGTAGAGAGCTGATTTTCAACGTAGGCCGAGATGTCTTCACTGTTTTCATGCTCAGGGCATATCTTGAACACACCGTCCAGATCCAGAATCGGGTAGTGACGACAAGTGAAGCAGATGCGAAGCTGCAGGCCGATGGATGGGATGCTCTGGAGCAAGGACTTGAACTTGTCGATCAAGTCAACCGCGTTCTCCTCGCCGCATTCATCCAGCGCGTCGACAAATAGCCATACCGAGCGTGTCTGTAAGACCTTGGGCAAAGACGCCTCGAAGAAATCTTGCAGCTCGCCCACATGCCACTGTCACTTTTCACCCGGCTCACCGATCTGTTGACGCTTCTGTTCGAAGGCCTTAACAAGATCTGGCAGCGCGTCGGGGGCCTGCCCGAGGATCTGATGGAGAAGAGACCGGAAAAGGCCAAGGGGAGACCTTTGGAGTTCATCGCCGCGACCGTGGAAGAAAAATGAGAGAACGACGTGGTCATCTTTTGCGCCAGATGCTTTTGTGCGGTGGTTGAGGGCGTGCTTTAGAAGCGTTGACTTCCCAGATCCCGGCTTCCCCTGGATCCAAAGCAGGCCTCGATCGCAAGCGGTCCATCCCCGAAACGTTTCGTGTCGAAGCAGCCAGTCGCATGTTCCTTTGACGGCGCGATCAATGTTGTGGGAGCGACTATACATTTGGGGAAAGGCGAGCGATCTGAGGCAATCTTGTAACAACCCTGGTGAGAGTTCGGGCCCGTCGGCTTCGGAGACATCCAGTTAGCGAAGAAGTTGCGTGATATTGACGAGAAAGCTAGTCCTCACATGAAGCGGCATCTGCCTCCCGCTCAACCTCTGACACCCATCTGCTCAGTTCCCCAAGTAACCTCTTAAACCCGTTCTCTTCCGCAGAGGTAAACCTGACCATGTCGCTGTGGTTGGCGTGGATGGTGATGGGGTCATGACCCTCGAAGGTGGCCGATTCCTTGGAGACGACTTTCCCGACTATAGGCAGAGGCAGTTCTTCAAAGAAGCATGTAACTCGGAGGCTCCTGCCGTCGAGTTGCAGTTCTCGTATCATTCCAGAAAAGTCGACTCGAAGAGACTCGAGAGCCTGATCGTCCGTCTCCAAGATTTTTAACAGAGACTTGTTGATGCCCTTGACAACGCCAAGAGCGGAAGCAGGTATCTTGGCCCAGTCAGCCATCCAGGCTCCCTTATGAGGGGTGCCCATGAACACAATGCCCTTGGTGCACTCGAATATTCGCCGGAGATGAGCTTCGGGGTTATGCCGCGAGCGAAGTATGGCTCTCTTGCAGACAAGGCCGCCCAGGCTGTGGGCAACGAAGATGAGGGGGCGGCGTTCCGCATTGCCAGCTCTATCGGCCGTCAGGTCGTGCAAAAGGTTCGTGGCATGATCGATCAGCCGGTTTGACGACGGAACCGATGCCCGCACCACGTATGCGTCGTATCCGTACGTGAGTATTCGAGCTTTGAGCTTTGGTGGTAGAAGGGTCTTTGGCCAAGGTTCATGCCCGGGTGCGGCCCAGGTGCTTTCCCGATCCCCGGTCAGGCCGTGGACGAAGCATATGTCGACTATGGCATCGGAGCAGTCGTGCAGAACTTTGATGCCATCCGGGAAGGGGGGCGTGGTGCTTTCGACAGACAAGCTTGAGTCTATCTCGGGGGGTGGTTGGGGCTTAGATGGCACGGAGTCGGGGCTCTTAGATGGCGCGGAGTCGGGGCTCTTAGATGGCGCGGAGTCGGGGCCCTTAGATGGCACCGAGTTGGGGCTCTTAGATGGCACAGAGTTGGGGCTCTTAGATGGCACAGAGTTGGGGCTTTTAGATGGCACAGAGTTGGGGCTCTTTTTCTTCCGCCATGGAAGTCTCGACCAGCATCCTCCCATCGGAACCAGGAGCTTAGAATAAGACAAGAGGGTGGAAGGGAAGAGGAATTGGGAGGGAAAAATGAGTTGGAAGGGACACGAGTTTGAACAGGAAGTAACTTCGAGGCTTGACTATGGAACCGACGTTCGCAGCATGTGTAGGTCGTAGCCGTATATGGGTATGCCATTTTCATCGAGCTTTTGATGGGAGAAGAAGGTCTTCTGTCAAGGTTTAAACTGCCCCAAGGCGGAGGAGCGAGGGGGAGGGGGCAACACACAAATCGACAGTCGAACGCCCCAGACCATCTAAAAGAGTAAGGCGACCAATGTATCGGCGACAGAATCCGAAGAATTCAGCTGAAGAGAGATGGATATATAACTGGACGCCACCGGCGCGTATTGCGGCCCAACGGTACCCTCCTTCGGGGACCTTGGCACGTTCCTCAAATAAAAACCTGCAGTCCGTATAAACTGCACAATCGGGTTAGTTGGGACCCAAAACATATAATTGATCCCCCCCAAGTTATATTTTTTAGAACACAGGGGATAGGAAAGGAAATAGGAAAGGAAATAGGAAAGGAAATAGGAAAGGAAATAGGAAAGGAAATAGGAAAGGAAATAGGAAAGGAAATAGGAAAGGAAATAGGAAAGGAAATAGGAAAGGAAATAGGAAAGGAAATAGGAAAGGAAATAGGAAAGGAAATAGGAAAGGAAATAGGAAAGGAAATAGGAAAGGAAATAGGAAAGGAAATAGGAAAGGAAATAGGAAAGGAAATAGGAAAGGAAATAGGAAAGGAAATAGGAAAGGAAATAGGAAAGGAAATAGGAAAGGAAATAGGAAAGGAAATAGGAAAGGAAATAGGAAAGGA
>JNVV01000005.1:554271-694553 GCA_000733355.1 Falciphora oryzae
TGGGAGCGCTCGCAAGATCTATGGTGTCGGCGGTCGACGTCCGTGTCAGCTCCGACAACGTCGATATCTCTCCTCTCGCCTCGTCGGGAAGGCCGTAGCCGTACCCCATTTTCCGGTTCCTCCGATGCTCCCCTTTTTGAGATCGGCACGTACCGCTGTCTCCCACGCTCCAAGACTGCCGCTGCCTCAAGGTGTGCCCTGCCCCCTTGTCGAGATTCCTTTCAAAAATCGCTGGTGGGCGGCCTGGTGCGCCCCCACGAGAATCCGGAGTAAAATAATTATGTACAGTTCAGGATTCGTTGTGGGATAAAGGCGCCGTTACAACGTACCGCTGTCCAGACGCCAGGACACGCCCCCGTTCTTGATCTCCCTCACCGGGACCGGTCAATTCTCTGAAAGCACCATTTGCATGTGCGGAAACCCTCGCCGCCGTGGGCGGCGCAGGCTCGTTCAAATGCGTGGCCTGCCCGGGGCCGGCGCCAAGGCCGGCATCCGAGCCGAGGGCCGGAGCGTTGACCCCGGAATCAGAGGCGGCACCCGTGTCCCTTGAATTGGAGGTTTGTTGTGCAAGGGGCTCCCCACGGCGGTAGACTTTGTATAGACACTTACCTAGCCGACATGTATCCAACACGCCAGAGATCCTGGAAATGCTCCTATGTATCTGTGGCCGCGCTTTACAGCGTCCCGCTAAATGCACCGGTCAACCTTGAGGCCGTACCCGCACCTTCCTCTTTACCTTGTAGCCGCAGCTGCTTAATAGCAGTACCCCTATCATGCTGCCAACAATCACGTTGTGCAGCTAGCGTGCTAGTTCCCGGACAGTCGGGGCTGTCCTGTCGTTAGTTCGGTTGTTGGTCCTGTCATTGAGACGTACCCCAGGCAACCCCCTGCCAATCACGGTCCCGGTTGTTGATACAGGTGGGCTTCTCCCTCACAATCCTCGCTGATTCAGCAGACATAAGTGAACGCTTCCACCAGGTCATTACCGTACCTATAGTATCAGTCCCGCTCGTGCTTGACATTCGCGGCAAGAAACCCCTTACCCCCGACGAAAAGTGCCGGCGGGATGGCCGTGGTCTTTCCTGGTAATCTTTATGCTGGCGAATCATCCTCTGCTCTCCGATTCCCTCTTTTCAGCCGCCTCCCAACAGAGCTCCGGCAACAGATATGGCAACACTTACTCCCCAAACAGCGCATAATTGCGGTTCGAGTAGAATCCACTCGCCATCAGACTCCTTTGCCGGTCTCTGATGCCACTGCGCCGGGGACAGACTTGTTGTACAGCCAGCGCAACGAGCTTGGGAACATCGCGAGCGACGCGCCTTACCGCCTCCGCCTGGCCGGCGCCGGGGGTGTACTGAGTCCGCTCCTCAGCGTGAACAGAGAAGCTCGCGCTTTCGTGCTGGATTTCTATCGCGTGCACATCCCCACCGACAGCGGCCTTGGACTGTCAACACCACGCCTGGCTCTGAGGCCCGAGGCCGACGCCACCCATTTCGCTCTCAGCTGCTGGGAGATCGGGAAAGACTGCCGAAGGGCTGAACTTCACCCCGATGTGGACCTGCTCGCCGATTTCCTCTTTGACGTACAGGCTGACGACCCGAAACGTCTTGGGGCTCCGCATCTTGCTATCGGGGGTCAAGTATCGTTTGAGGGTCTCCAGCTTCCTAAAGGTACTAATAATCTGCTACTGTATCCGCCATAACACCAAGGCTTCGGGCAGTCTTCTCCCCAAAGAGCTTACGCTAACTTTCTGTCTGCAGATATTTCTCGCCTTTCGGCTCCAGCAGCCTCGGGCCTACGTACCACCCTTCTCGGATTGCGTACTGTTACCTTCATCGCCATAGCCGTAGAAGATCGTGTGATGTTCAGTTCATCGGATGCTTTTCGACGTCAGGTATAACCGCGCTTTACCCTTCTGGTCTCGCCTAGTAAACTTCCAGCTCTTAGAGGAGTGGGCCGACGCGGGACAAAGGCGAATGAAGAAGCGAAAGGATCTGTGACAGCGGACGGCGGCCACGATGACGTGCTTGGCTTTTACCTGGAGAAGGTCGCCATCGGCTATGATCCCCGGGGTCTGGTCTGCCTATGGCGAACAATGGAAGAGGCCCTCGGCGTCGACGAGGCGACGACCACGACCGAGAAGAGGTTCGCGGTGTCGTCGATGCCCCGTACCCGGGGGTCGCTGCCGCATCGACTCAGACCCCGGGGACGTCAGCTTGCGCTCGATGGCCGACGCTGCGCGGTACGTGGCCCGCGAGGAGGCCGACTGACTGGCCGGGTTCGAGCCCCACGATGAGTCCGACAGAGCGGACGGATTCCAGTCCCATGGCTTGTTCACGAGGTGGGGCCACGAGAATCAGGACCCGAGGACGCCGGCGGCGTGCCTGTCCGTCCCGCATGCCGTCGGCTTTTGGCTCTTCCCCTGCGAGGCCCTGGGCCCGCTGCCTGAGGGACAGGCGGGCGGCCGAGCTCAGGTGGGACGACACTTATCTCGAATGGGGCAGCAACCTTGTGCGGGACTTGAGTGGCTTCCGGCCGCGGCTCGCGCTGTTCGATTTGCCCGTGGAGTCGAGCAACGATGCGGGATGAGGAGCCAGGGTGAGGGCCATGGTTGCGGGATGTTTGGGAGGGGCCCTGTTTTGTGATGCCCGGAGGCATTCAAGACCCTATGGGTAGGAAAGATGCTTGAAACACAACCTGATCTGCGGGTTACGACGTAGAAATGAGAACTTGTGTTAGTATTGGGCGTGACGCGCGTTCTTGATATCGTATGCTACATAGGCACCGCCTTTATCACGACGTGAGCCTCATTTCTGCCAGTGGCTCCAACAATTAATAAATGTTCTTGCAATGATGTCCGTCCAACCGAGGCGGACGGGAAACGGTCGCTCAATGGTAGTGTTTGAGGGCGGGTACTTGACCCGAGCTCCTTGTGGGAATACACATCTACAGTAGCCCCTTGGCCTTCCTCAGCCTTGCGCGCCACAACTCTTGGTCCGTCCAGTGACTCCCTTGTAGTTTTGCAACGGAACAATGGAATGAACAGAACGGGTGGCTAAGCTGCATACGCGTACCGGCCCTAGGCCCAAGGGAGGGGAACCCGACGGCTGAAGATGGCCCCGTCTTACGCGGAGGGGCGAATTCACTCCTTTACTAGTATCTTTGCGTGTCAGCTTTGAATCCGTCACTTTGGATCTGATCTGGTACTTCATTTTCCCTGTACTAGACTAGTCGAGCTTTGGCCGTATCCATAACTCTTCAACCATACACGAATCTTCTCCTTTCTTGATTTCTTCTATCATTTCTAAACCCCTCTCCCCTCCCCGAGCACCGTTCGCATCCGAGACTTCGGATAGGTCAAGATGGATTTCATCACGCAGGAACGTTGGTACGTCATTGCGCGGCTCTACCCAGAGGTCCTTCGAACGGAGAAATCTCTCTATACCACTAACAAGGCCGCATGTTTGTTTGCCGGGACCTCTCTAGTCCCGTATACGCTGTATGTCCCTCTTCCATCCCTACCAACCACCCAACACACCGAGGCAGCAACACAAACTAACACCGATCCCCTCCCCCTGCACCAGTCCTTCTTCGGCGCCCTCGGCTGCGCCATCTCCATCGTCTTCACCGTCATGGGCGCGTCGTACGGGACCGCCAAGTCGTCGGGGGCCATCTTCTCGTCGGGCATCATCCGGCCGGACCGGCTGATGCAGAACACGCTGTGCGCCATCATGGCCCAGATCCTGTCCATCTACGGCCTCGTCGCGTCCGTCATCATCTCGGGCGGGCTCGTCGAGAAGATGGCCCTGCACACGGGCTTCATGCAGCTCGGCGCCGGCCTGTCCGTCGGCCTGTGCGGCCTGGCTGCCGGTTTCGCCATTGGCATCGTCGGCGACGCGGGAGGTGTGTTTTTCTTTGTCCTTGGTCCTTTCTGGAGAGTGTATCCTCATCTACATCCACATGCGCCCCTGGTTTCTTGCTGACTTCTCGGAATAGTGCGCGCCAGCACCCAGCAGCCCAGGCTCTACGTCGGCATGGTCCTCATCCTCATCTTCGCCGAAGTCCTCGGTCTGTACGGCGTCATCGTGTCGATCCTGATGCTCACAAAGGCCCAGATGGGTGTTACCGAGTGCCTGGCCTAGAAATAGGGCCCAGTGAAAAGCGTTGGCGGCCTTCATGTTTGCTGTGCATGGTGGCGGTTCCAGTCAGTCTTTTACAGCACGATTCGAAGTAGAGGTGAAAATTTGAAGCAGGCAGAAGCAAGACACACCCTTTCCCAGGCACAGCCAAGTCGCCGTAGATAACGAGTTCTGCTCATCCGGGAAACACATAAAAATTCAACTGCTATGCACCAGCTACGTGCACCGAAGTGGCTAAACCTCCCAACGAAGCCAGTAGTTTATATACATCCTCCCCTCGAACCCACGAATCCCTGCGGCTAGTATGGCTATACGTGTATTCATTACATCTTTAGGGGTATACTCGCAATGGCGAAATCCTGCTCTGGATCCCCGTTTGACCAAGGTTGGCAACCTAATCCTTCTTTAGTCATGTCCTGTCACTACTATAATGCCCACTCGGCCTTGTCTTCGTCTTCTCTGACAAAGGGCTCGTCGATCATCTTGATTGCATAGTCGCTGCAGAGGATACTGTCCATGGCCAAGTTTGTTAGTATCGAGTTGCTTGCTGGAGACAAAGGAAATTAACAAGCGAAAACTCACCATGAAGCGGCCACCAGGGCGTCCAGTTCAGCAATCATGTCCTCCTTCTTGGTCCCCGTCACGAGGCCCTTTGATATCTGCACCTGCAGCTCCTTGATGCGGCGCGACTTGACCACGCCGGCCTGCTCCATGACCCTGCGGCCCAGGCAGTCCGAGTGGAAGGCGTGCTGGCAGGGGAAGACGAAGAACTGCCTGCTCAGCAGCGGCAGGCCGCACGAGTAGCACTTCTCGCCCGGCTCCACGATGGCGTAGCGCCGGCCGAGCGCGGCGATGTCGACGCGGATGTTGGCCGCCGTCTGCGACGACTCCTCCATCTCGCGCTTGAGCGAGTCAATGCTGCGCCCGTAGTCCTCAAGCGCGGCGCAGATCTCCTCACGGAAGTCGTCGATGACGACAAAGTCTGGGAAGAAGGGGATCAGGTCCTCGATGCGGAGCAGGTCGCAGCGCCGCAGGAAATCAATGGCGGACCGGATGCCGCCGCCGTCGGAGCGCGAGATGACGCGCCGCGCCACGGCCAGCCACAGCCGCTTGCGCAGCGCCGGGTTCGACATGGGCCGGTCCGCCACCACGGCCGCCAGCTCGAGCTCGTCGTGCGACAGCGCCAGGTCCACCGCCTGCAGGTACTGGCCCAGGCTGGTGTAGATGTGCACGCACGAGAGCACGCGCCGGTGCTGGATGCACAGCCGCAGCGCAAAGTCCGGGTCGTACCGCGGCTCGTCGCCCTGCGCCTCGAGGTACGACAGCAGCGCCACCTCGTCGCGCGGGCCCGACGAGCCCGACCCAGACGCCGCGTACATGGACACGAGGGTGTTGTGCACCGCCGCGTCGGTCGAGTTGAGCTGGTTGACCACATATTGCAGGTACCGAATCGACTGGTTCTGCGCCGCCGGCCCCTTGTAGTTGCGGTCGTACTCGAGCAGTGCGGGGATGAGGCTCCGCGGGTTAAGGGTCGACTGCCGCATGAGGATCTCGACCAGGTCCGTGGCCACGTGTGCCATCAGCACGCTGCTATATCGGTAAAAGACCTCAGCGTCCGTCTGCCGCTTGAGCACCCCGAGCGCCTCGGCCCACTTCTCGCGCTGGACCCAGTACGAGAGCACGTAGTTGTAGTCGTTGACGGCATTGGCGAAGAACAGCAGCTCCTCCTCGCGGCCATGGCTGCTAACGATGGCATATACCGTCTTGCGGTCAAGGTCCGACTTGTACTTGGTCACAAAGTCCTGGTATTCGCCCCTCACCGCGTCCAGTCGCTCCCTGGTCTCAGCTGGGCTCACGTCCGTGGCCGCCAGCTCGGCTTTGCTGACAATGGTGTCGTCGAGCGAGTTGAGCTTGGCCATAAAGACCTCGATCAACCACGTAGCGATCATGATCCTCTGCATGACCGCCGACTTCTTGTAGGACGCAAGCTTGACCAGCAGGTATTTGCGCAGGGCGTCGGGCTGCCCGGCGTCGATCAAGGTTAGTGCAACCTCCTCGAACGGCTTGCTGCTCCGGCCATAGACGCCAGCTGCCTCGGCGAAGAGGCCCTTGGCCACCAGATAGTCGCCCGACGCGGTAGCGACGGCGTCACGCTGTGCCGGGGTGCGCGCGTACCGCATGGCGGCGTCAAACTGCTGCGACCGCAGCATGATGCGCCAGATGTCGCGGTCCTCGTCCCGCACCACAATCTCGAAGATCTCCTGCGCCGTGAAGAGCCAGAATGTGTTCTTCTGCAGGTCCACGCACAGGTTCGCCGCCCGCTGGCCCGGCTCCAGAATTTTCTGGTCGAGCACAATGTCGCCCGTCAGTCGGTTGGCCGCCACCATGCGCTGGCCCACAAGACAGAGGACGTGCCACTGCGTCAGTGCCACCATCTCGACGGGCTCAGAGCCGCCCGCCGCTCTTCTCCGGCCCGAAGAATCCGCCGTCGCCGCCAGCTGCGACCTCGGCAAGAGCTTCGCCCCGGCGAACACCTTGGCACCAAGCTCCGGCCCCGCCGGCCCCGTGAGCAAGGGGCCGTGGAAGACGCCCTGAGAGGAGAGCCAGGCGAAGACACGCTCGGGGGCGGCGCCCTGGAGCGGTCGGCCCGAGTCCTGCGAATCCTGAGGATCAGGGGACACGACGAGGCTCGAGGGGGCAGCCAGGGGGGCGGAGCGAGCGCTCGAGGACGAGGCTGGCCTGGGCAGCTCGTGGACCGTAGGCTCCTCGGACTCAAACAGGCGCGTATAGGCGGAGCCATCATAGTGATGCTGGCCGGTGCGACCGGCCTTGCCGACCAGATGGTACAGGCGGGAGTGGCTAGCTATCATGACGACCTTCTGGTCGGCGGCGGGACCGCGACCAGGAAGGGCCTCGGCCCAGAGGCCGGTGACGGGCCCTCCATCGGGCAGCTTGTGGACGTGTTTGAGATACTTCTCCTCCTTCTTGTAGAACTCATTGGAGGTCTCGATAAAGGTCTCGTAGATATTCCCGTCGGAGGCGCCGACGAGGATTTCGCGGGTGGAGGCGGTGGGGAGGGCGGGATTCCAGGCGATGCTCTCGATGACGACGCCGCGCAGGCGGGACAAGGGCCTCGGCTGGCGCGACTGGGCGTGGAGGTAGTAGTTCTCGCCCTGGGAGGTGCATATGATAAGGTGGGAGGCAGTGGGGTCGAGGAACATGCGGCGGACGACGCCGGCCTCGGACGGCTTGCGGGGCAGGTCGACGTCGTCGATGTCCTGGGGGCGGTCGAGATCGATGCGCAAGATGCGGCCGTTGGACAGGGCCAGGACCAGGACGTTGTTGGCGACCTGGGCGGCCACAAAGTCGGCGGCGACGGAGAACTCGAGGCGCACGGGCGACACGTCGAATATGGACAGGCCGGCGGCAGCGTCGTCATCCTGCTGCAGGCCGGCCACGCCGTCGACAGCGGCCTCGAAGCCGCCCGACGGGTAGACGGAGCTGTCGGCCGCCGCCGTGGAGCCGTTGGACGGGTAGAAGGCCATTGCGGCCGGCTCGGAGGGGACGCGGTCGGGGTCGGTGGTCAGCTGTCTCCGAATGTCGTCCTATGCGTCATGTTTGGGCGTTGGCAGCCGTGTTGCACGGATCGTGGTCTACTCTCTGGTCGACGTTGGCGGTTATGTGAAGCACGAGGTGATTGACGCCGCGAGCCTGCGCTTCTCGTCGGCTGCTGCCCGGCCACAGGGACCTTGGGCGCTGGAGAAGTGGAGCTGGTGCAGCTTTGTCCATTACGTAGCTCGCCCAGCCACTCAACGCCTTGCCGTTCGCTCTCTCTTTCCCAAACAAGCAACGAGCTGCTCATGTCGAACTTGAATTACAACCAGCGCCAGATTTGAATTGGCAGGAATATTACCACTACTGCCATCAAATGCATTACTACTATAGACGCTATTGAAGATGCATGCGTGGGTGAGAGGCAATGAGCTAATCTGGCATCAAATAATATGGATTCCGTCTCTGCCAACAAATCCACTGCTACGAGAGCGGCGATAAAAGGGGTATATCCATAAATCATCATCGTCGCGTCTTTGGAAGACGTCCAACATCCAAAGAATCAATGAGCACAAAAGAATGCCGCTTGCGCTAGAAAGAAGGATCCCCTCCCATCCCGTCCTTCTTTCACTCCTTTTTCTTTCCGTCCCTGTCGGGCTTTCCATCGCTATCCAGCCCCAGCCTCGGACGAGGTCGACCCGGCGGCCGGCGCCACCAGCGGCTTCCTGGCCGTCACAACCCGGTACCTGATCCTAAAGTCAGCCCCGGTGTCTGGGGCACACGCAAGCGCCTTGAGCTCGCCGCAGACCTCCTCGCACGCCTCCACGACCCTTTCGGCGCTCCAGCCCGCGTACGCCGTCAGCAGCCGCAGCGTGACAGCCTCGAGGCTGAAGAGGCACGCGACGAGCCAGAACTTCCCGAGCGCCGGCGGCGGCGATGCTGCCCCTCTGGATGCGGGCGGCTGCTGCGCCAGGCTGGCGGCGACCGAGTGGTCGCGCACCTTGACGTCGACAAAGCCGCAGGCTGACAGCAAGTCCGGATCCATGTGACCGCAGCCCCTGGCGCGTCCCGAGAGGCGGTCAGCCTCGCTCAGGGCGGCCAGCAGGACGTGAACAGGGGAACTAGGCGAGAAGTGGCGCTCGAGGCCGGCGCAGCCCGTCTCGTCGTGGAAGTCGATCACCTCGATGTAGCCGCCGGGCTTGAGGCACTGGTAGGCCTGGCAGTAGATGAAGCCCCAGTCGGAGAAGGCGCCGCTCATGGCGCGCAGGTGCACGAGGTCCATGGCGTCGGCGGGCCTCATCCAGTCGGCCTCGGCGTCGTCGAGCTCGAAGAAGACCTTGTAGGGCACCGAGGTGGGCTGGATGGCCGAGATGTCGGTCCCGATGATCTCGCAGTCCGGGAAGCGCTCGGCCATGCCCACGGCCCACTCGCCCGTGCCGGTTCCGATGTCGAGGATCATGGTCGGGCCCTCGAGCGGAACCGTCGTCAGCTCCATGTTGCCGAGCAGCATGAACACCTGGTGCAGAACCCGCATCCGGTCCTGCTCGCTGTCGTCGTTGGGCATATAGTACGATCCGCAATATCGCCGCCCGTGCTCCACCGTGTAGTAGACGTCGCCGTCGTATAATGAACGCGCCGACGAGTTGATGGTCGACCGATCCGTGTCGTACGACTGGTAATGTGCCTGCGCCCCGCGCCCGTACCGGCTTGGCGAGTATAGCGATCCCAGATCGTCATCGTCGTCGTCGTCGTTGTCGTTGCCACCGTTGAGCGAGCCATCGGCCGTGGTGTGGCTAGTCGAAGCTTCTAGGTCTTCGGCGATACTGGTCATGTCGGTGGCGTTGCCTATGCTCCCAGCCCCGATGCTCGCCTTGTCGTTCACCTCAAACTCGACCGCCGAGGCCTCTATCGCACCCCCCGGAAACGGGGGATCCTTCGAGGCAGGATTCTCCGGTGGTGCATCAGAAGACGACGAACATCGATATTGTTTCGCGCGGGCCTTTTCCAGGACCTTGGAAGCTGCACGCTCGACCCTGCAATGACTGGGGGCGGATTTGTCGATAGGGGGCGCGATGGTGTTGCACGGCATGTTATCTGTCAACAGCCTCTTTTTATCTCTCTCCTCTTGGCGGCTTCTCTTCCCGTTCCCTTCCTGTCCCTTGCTACTCTAGCCTCAATATATTTCTTTCCTTAGTTTTACTTTCTTCGTCTTCGGACTTATGCAAGTAGTCCTTCGGACATTCCCAAGGCAGTGGCACTTGTCGGTCCACCACCCGAAGTCCCAGCTAGACGGTACTCTCCCTGCAGGTGCGGGGCGCGGATCCGGAGAGGCGGCGTCCCAGGGGCACGGGTGGTTGATTGGATTCAGGACGGCAGCTGAAGGAGTCGAGGAAAAGGGCCATCGTCAAGTCTGGACCAAGGCAAGGCAAATGGGGGTCTCGGGAGCAGATACAGCACAGCACAGATCAAGGCACGGCGGCCCCTTTGGATGACCGGCCTTGGGTCTTTTCTACGCGGCAATCAGCAGGCCCCCCAACCCGTCCCAGCGGTCCTATGTCGCATCGGGAACTAGACGCAAGGGAGCGCCAGTTGAGTTGCATCTGGTCGGTCTCTGGGTCATTGTCCTCTCCTGGCTGGTCGGCCGCGGCCGCAACCCCGGCTCGGGGACTCCCCCACTAGCGCGCCAATCCCAACTGGGAAGCCGCCAGACCAGGCACATCTGCTAGCGTTGTGGTTTTTGGTCGCCGCGCATGTAATAGTGCTTAGGCGGGTTTAGTTAGCCGGGGATAGGAGCCCGTTGCTTCCGCTGCACTGGGTCTCGCCATACCTTTCCTTGTTCGTCGTCGGTTGGCGAGGGCGAGGTGGTATTTTTATCTTGTCCTGAAGTTGGCCTCGCGTCTTTGACGGGCAGCTCGACTCATGTCTGGTGCAGTCAACCACAACTTGAACGGCCAAAGCTTGCGAACCAAAGCGTTGGGCGACCGGCATATAACATAAGCCCAAGAAACAGCGCATGTACTCTGGGAGAGGCAAAAAGGATGAAAATCCTATTGAAACCACATGAATTAATAAAGAAGCGCCTTTCACACCAGAGACGGTCAGCCGCGTGACAGCCTCCATTCACGTTCCTCCCCGACTCCCCGGAATTGGGACGACGGCACCCTGCAGCGCACACGGCCAAGCCGGCAACGACAGCACAGCAGAGAGCACAGGCCCACACACACCAAAGAACTAATTCCGCCGAACTCCCCGCGCCGCGCTGACCAGTCGCCGAACCCGCACCCAGGGACAGGGCCTGGCCCCCCCGGCGGGGGGTGGAATCGCCATCAAAAAGATGGCCTGAGGGATGCGGGCTCGGTGGGTTCGTGATAGCAGATCGTCGGGGCCAGATAATTTAACCAGAGTGTCGGGGATCCAATCTCGAGTCTCGACTCCGACTCCAAAGGCGGCCGAGAAGGATCAACGTCTTGAGGTAACGTAGCCGACTCTCAGGGGCTAGCTCGTCCAGCGGAAGACAAGCCATCTAGCATACACACAGAATACGGACAGGACACCCGAAGCAGCAACAGCCATACCCAGATTCCGTCTAGTCTTACAAGGCTTTCCCATCTGCCGCGCAGCAGGTTTCCCAAGACCAGGTTAGCAAGGTATCCCCAGACCTACGTAGCCATTTCTGCCTTCATCTTCACGACCAAGCCCGCCCTGCCTTGGGTATCATGAAACCCATTGCTACCTATGAAGCACATCTACAAGGAAGCAGAATCCAGCCCTACCGGGTTCAACTTTTAAGGCACCGATAGGCACAAACAGCATCAACCCTCCATTTTCTCCACCTTCCCAGCCAGACAACGTCGTATTCATCATGTAGCGTGTATACAACCCCAAGACATATCGCCTATCATCCTCATCCATCTCCTCTCACGGCCGGTCCCCTCCAGCCGCACCATCTCTCACCCGCCCAATCACAGCGCCGCCACAATAGCCCCCGCGGCCAAGCCAAACGCCACCCCTCCAAAACCAGCCGTCGGCGCCGCGCCGTTGGGCGAGCTCGTCGTGCCCGCCGTGCCGGGCGCGGTGTTGGCATTCCCGCCACTGCCGTCATTGACCCGCGTGCTGGACCGGCCGCTACCGCCGCTGCCGCCCGAGCCCGAAGTCGACCCGGGCGCCCTGGTCGTCGCCGCCGTCGCGCTGCCCTCGATCTTTCCAGGACCCTGGCTGTACGTGATAGTAGCATAAACGCTGACCTCGGTGCGGCCGCCGCCGCTGTCTGACGTGACCGTGTTGCCCGTCGTCGCACGCGGCATGCCCGCGGTCACCGACTCGAAGATCCTGGGTAACTCGGCCGTCGGCGTGCCGGAGCAGAGCACCCGGCTCACGGAGCTGATGACGGCCGAGTAGTAGTCCGTGTCGGCGGGCGAGGCGCCGCCGTGCGCGCGCAGGCAGCTCTGGCAGGCCAGGTAGTCCTGGAAGAAGGAGCCCTTGCACACGCACTGCGCGTGCGCGTCGAGGGCCAGCGGCGTGGATCCGTTGGCCTTGCACTGGTAGCCGAGGTCCCCGATGACGTGGCACGGCGGCCGAGGCCCGCTGCTGCTGGTGCCGTTGCCCAGCGGAGGGCGGCACATGGAATCGACCCGTTCCTGGTCTGACTTACCGCCGTTGCCCGCTTGCGGGGAGGCGACAGCCAGTGCGGCGAGGAACGCCACGCGGAGTGTAGTGCGCAGCATGTTCATAGACTTGGATATTAACTCGGCCGAGCTTGAAAAGGAAAAAAAAAATATTATAATCGTTCTTTTCTTGTTGATTATTATAATGGTTGTTTTCTTGGTTTTCGAATATCGGTGTGCGTCGTGATATCTGCGCGGCAGCCTCGTCGAGCCCTCACTTCTCATCTGGCGACGCACCTCGTCAAAATTGGACGCAGCCGAGGTAGACGACGGACCCGGCAGCCGTTCTCCCTATTTGTACCCATTCAAACGCGTTCGAGGTCCATTACCGAGAGGTTGGTCACAGGCAGCCGCCTAAGCATCGTTATGAGGCCACCAACAGCAAAGGGAGTGCCATGCATCTATCGAATGCGTCCAAATGGGTCTCCCAAGCGCGTCTGAAGTCTCGGCGGCTGACAGGCCTGTTACATCCGTCATATCGCTTGTCCGCATACGGAAGGCCAAGTCCGGCTCAAAGCGTCTTCTCAGCCGTCGACATCTCTAAATAGAAACTAGGCTAGGGACTGGAATCTGCTCATTATTGCCTGGGAAAAGCTCGCTGACGCGCATGACGCTGGACGGGTAAATAAGTATGCCCGCGAGGATGCACCAATTGGAATTTCTAACGCGTGCAAGTAAAAACAAGAAGCCAGAGGTCAGATTAGCTAAGGGGTAGATAGAAAGTCCAAGGTGCGCCAAAATGCAAACAAAATGGTGCTCCCTTTTCCTATCCCTCGGTGCCGCCTCCTATATTATTCCCCATCTAGATTTTTTCTTCTATCATGGGCAAGTCAGGGAACGCTCGCGCTCGCAAGATGTTTTTGGCAAATCTTTCGACACGGAGGGCTCTTTCCAGCCCCGTGCCGCCGGCTGCGGGGGCCTGAGTAACAAATTGATGGCGCGGGGTGGCCAAATGTTACGCCATGACACCCGTCATCTCGTCGACTTTCCTCTTCTTCTCCAGGGGTTCCTGGGGAGTGTCGCTGACCGGCTCCTTGTCTGACACGACCTCCTTGCCGTGAACCTCGGGGAAGGGACTGAGGACCTTGGAGATATCGCCCCACCACTTCTCGCCAAAGAGCTTGTACCACTGCACCGTGGTCTTCAGGCCCTCGGCGAAGGTTGTCTTCTGGTCCCAGCCGAGCTGCCTGAGCTTTGTGCCGTCTACAGCGTACCGGTGGTCGTTGAAGGGACGGTCGTGGGTGTACTTGACCCATTTCTTGAACTCCTCGGGAGTGCCGTGCGGGATGCCAAGCTCCGTCAGGAGCTTACCGCACAGGTCCAGGTTGGAGATCTCGTCGTACGAACCGACGTTGTAGATCTGGCCAAGCTCTCCCTTGTGCAGGATCGTGTCGAACGCGTCTGCCGCGTCACCTGCGTACAGATACCTGCGCGTGGGGCTGCCATCGCCGTGGAGGACAACCGGCTGCCCACGGTGAAGCAGGCTGGAGAATTTGGGGATGATCTCTGCGAGACGAGGCGAAAATTTTCAGCATACAGCAACCATGGAAATCACCCTCACGCCCCGTCTGGCCTCTTCTCCAGCACAGAGCCATGCCAAGAACTTACTCTCCGGGTACTGATGCGGGCCATAGACGTTGTTGCTTCGCACGATAATAACGGGAAGCTTGAAGCTCTTCTGGTAGGAGTGCACCAGCATCTCGGCGGCGGCCTTGCTCGCGGCATAGGGGTTCGTGGGGGCGAGAATGCTCGTCTCCAGCAGGTCATCGTCATCATCCTTGACCTCGCCGTACACCTCGTCTGTGGAGATGTGGATGAAGCGCTTGATGTTGAACTTCTTGGCGCTCTCCAGCAGGACGTGGGTGCCGTAGACGTTGGTGTGGGTGAAGCCGTACGAGTTGCCGAAGCTCAGGTCGACGTGCGACTGAGCGGCGAAGTGGAAGATGGTGTCGATGTTGTAGCGCTCCAGACAGGCGACAACCTCGGCGGGGTTTGTGATGTCGCCCTGGTAGAAGCTGAAGTTCTTCTTGTCGTTCAGCGCCCGAGTGTTATTCAGCGAGGAGCAGTAGTCAAGCTTGTCGAACGAGACGATGTTGTAGGCGTCCGGGTAGGTCAGGGTGAGGTGGCGAACGAGCCAGCAGGCGCTGGAGTCGCGCAAAGGCCAATGTTAGTTTTCCTCGCATGCCACGGGACGCAGAGAGGCCCGGATCCGGGCCTCGCAGCATGAGCCCCGCGGGTCAGAGGGCGGTAGATTTGTCCGTACATGAAGCCGGCGCCACCCGTAATCATAATATTCTTGACATCGGGGAGCGGCTCGAACTTTGTGCTTCCCTTGAGAATGGGCGCTTCCTTCCAGACGCCGAAGTCCTCGAAGAAGTTCTTCTCGCTTGATGCTGGCCAGGGGAGACAAACCCGAGAGTTAGTAGCTGCGAAAAGCAGGACGCTTTTTTGATCTCGCTGGTTGGGGAGAGGGCAAAGAAGAAGAATAGGAAAATGGGGCTCAATGGGCAGCTACCTACCAATTCCGTTGGAAGCCATGGTCGCGGATTGTCGTCCTCGTGCAGCGCAGTGAACAACAACGTATCAGGAAAGATCTGGCGGACAGAGGAAAATGTCGGAACGTTAGCCACGGCGTCGCTATCGCCAAAGGAGAGAGGGTCGGCGCAAACACGGGCGGCGGGGGCCAGGGCCGAGTCGCATCGAAAGCTGACGGCCCACTTCGCGCTCAGGGTGGCAGGCATCGGACAGGCTGGGAGATGGTAATTTCTAGCTGTCACCGTCCCCGAAATCAAAAGTCGACACTCACCAGAGACAACACGTGTTCGGCTGCGACGGCAGAGCTCCAGATGAGGATTTTGGAGAGATGCTGCAGGCGCGTGGAAAATATTTCGGGGGCGGCAGGCAGCATATAATAAATTTGAGCCAATAAATTATTTGGAGGGTGCTTGCCTGCACAGCTCGAGCCCGTAAAAGTCAGGGCAGGAGTCGCCGAGGGGCATCAATCGTATCAAAGTGAGGGGCACTGCCAAATTCAGCTGTCAAGCAGCAAAAAGGGGCCAGGGTCTCACCGACTTGTGGGATGATCCCCGGTTCCCGCGAAGACTCTGATCCAATACGACCTCGCTGCCACCAGAGGCCAGCCACCCCCACGGATGCACCGTTCCCCCTATGGTCTCTTTCGTGTTTGTTCCTTGCGTCTGCCGTCAAGCCTGGCAAAGATGCCCTGTATCGGATGTTTGAGTTGACGGGTAGGCTAAAAGACTACGGGCGAGTGTTGGGACAGAGACAAGCGCAGGGATATTTCGAGGCCAACCATCTCAGTGCCACATCTCACTGCTGAGTGCTCCCTTTGCATCATCAATCTCCCTTTACCTCATTTCCTCTGATCTCCATTGACAGATTGTTCGCGGACGATCCAAACAGCGGTCATCCCAATTCACGCATATCGATTCCCTGAGGCTATGATGGAATGGCAACGCCCGCGCGGAATTCAATGCAGAAAGCTCAGGCTCCCGTCCTGTCAAGCTTCGGCTCCGACAGCGCGCGCAACGATGCCACAGGCAAGCGTATGCGAGGTTGGACTTTTTGTTGCCCGCCCTGACGATCTGCGCTTACTCTCCTAGCCCCTCAACCCCTTTTCCCCGCCGACGAATTCAGGGGTCTGGACCCGATTCCTCAACCTCCAAATGGCCACAAAAGAAATAGGTCACCCTACCTGGGGCCTGGGCAGACACAGCGCGACTATCCCTCACACAGAGGGAGGGCTGATCTCCCTTCACGCTTGACTGCAGAAAGTAAAGGAGGTTACGCACGGAGGAACAAGTATCAATCGGACGCACACGGTTCACAACACCGGCACGCCGCGGCAGCGCACCGAGGGGCGGCGGGCGAAGCTACCCCTGCGCCCCTTGCATTTCAAGATGCGGTGTCTGGACTTGAGCATGTGCATCGACACATACGTGTACCCAGCCATCGCCCGGGCCCAATGGGTGACTGGTTCCAGTGGCTAGGCTGGCGGAGAAGATCTTCTTTAGACGCCATTTGCTGTGTCGACTGGAACATGGCGGACTGAAACATAGCCGAATTGACGTCTTGGACCGCCAAGGGGGTTCGGACGATCGATATCGTGAGTCGTGCTGCCGATCGACAACTCAAAGCCACCCTGGTTCGCACCGCTTACGGAGGATGGCGGACCTGCAGATTTTTAGGCCTGGGTTGACGCAGCGTATTACATGCTTTGTAGAACATTCATTCATTTCAGACTTCTCCTGTCTCACTGGGATGCCCTAGGTAGGTGGACGGTTTACGACACGACAGGATACCTGACGCATAGTATATGATATGTACCAGGCTGTGTGGGTTGCACTATTTAAAGACGGGTTGCTTTTTTTTTTTTTTTTTTTTTTTTTCTTCGCCCTTTTTGAAGCCCAGGCCTCAGACCAGCGTCCAGCAAATCCTAGCCTTCCGCAGTCCGTTCAATGTCGATGGCTGGCTTGTCGGGGGGAGCCTCGCGCACACGCGGACCATGCCACAGCGGAGCGCAAAGAAAAGCATGGACAGCGCTATAAATCCTAAAGGGATTCGAGCCAGGAAGAACATGAATTCATGATTATTATAGCTCATCACCTCATGTTTGTCTCGCCGCGACTTGTTTGGTGCCGCTAAAAATGTCCACTTGCCAACATCCGCGGAAGATTTTCGAGCGAGATCAGCCCGGCCATCGCGCATTGACTATGATAAGCGCCTCGGCTTGGCATGGAAGCTGTGATACCCTCCCTATCCTCCCTCTATCTTCCTTCGCTTTGTGTCTAGGTAGCCCAGCCACTCCAACGGTTTAATCATTGTCTGACCATTTGACTCAGGCCTGTGCAATCACTACCGAAATCTCTACTGATCACCCACATTCAGTGCTTACCGGGCTGTCATGGAAGTACCACGCTCCCTTCACCACAAATTCTAGGCAGACGTTGGTAATGGGGCTTCGTATTTTCCTGTGGCTGCAAAGGTCCATTGTGTGCGTGATGATCGGCTACGGAAAACAGAACGAGTGGATGTTAGTTGCGTTGCTTGGCCCCATCAACACTTCTGACGTCCGTCTCCATTCCCCTCAGGGCTGATCTCTCGTGAAAGCAGCGGGCAAGCGAGTGAGAAGTCCCACGCAGCACCCCTGAGATGCCCGCAGTCCGCCCGATAATCGAGTCGCGGCCACCCATAAAATTGTCAAAGATCATTCCCAATCAGCACTAGCGCCGTTTGTCACTCCCTAACACGGGCCACTTTTCCTGCATCAGGCGAACACGACCCGAGCCCGTCTAGCCCGACAAGGGGTGCCATCCTCCTTTTTCTGGCTCACTCGCCCCATCCCGGTCGTCGCTTTTAATTTCAGCTCTGTCGCCGCCGCCAACAGATCCGCCCAGGCTGGAAAAGATTCCTCTCGCCGTCTTCCCGCCTCACCTTCGCCCAACTCGATGGTCGAGGCAGTCGCCATTGTCTCTTGACCCCTCACACAGGCAAGCGCCCAGGTAGTTACGGCTCAAGCATTATCGCCAATTATCGCCACTGGGCCTTTCTCTCACCCTCCGGTCGCGCTTGATCCCCGAGGAACCGACACCCCATCCCACTTCCGCACCATGGCGGCAGCAGACGTTCGCCCGGCGCGGGCTGTCTCAGTCGCCTCGTCGAGCACAGAGACTGGCCTTGACGAGCAAGAAAAGCTGGCCAAGATCGACCCCACAGACGAAAAGAGGAACGATGTCGAAGCCGCCGACGACCGTGAGGATGCCGCCTTCCTCGGGCCGCAGGAGGCCCCTGCCAAGCCGGCAGAGCCGCCCAAGTCAAGCTTCGTCACGGCGCTGATCTGGATGGTCATCAACACGCTGGCTACCATTGGAATTGTATGTCGAGCAGGCATGGGGAGGGAGAACGGCTTCTCTCCTGCCGACGAGGCGAACAAGGACAAAGACGAGATACTAACCTGTGCGCCTTGCCCCTTCTAGGTCTTCACCAACAAGGCTATCTTCTCGGATCCGTCGCTGAAGCTGGTCCAGCTGACGTTTGCGGCCTTCCACTTCGTCGTCACCTGGTTTACCCTCTTCGTTCTCTCGCGCCCGCGCTTCAACTTCTTCCAGTCGCGCCGCGTCAGCGTTCGTGAGATCGCCCCGCTCGCCGTCGCCATGGCGCTCAACGTCATCCTGCCGAACCTGTCGCTGGCCTTCTCGTCCGTCACCTTCTACCAGGTCGCCCGCATCCTCCTCACGCCCTGCGTGGCCGCCATGAACTTCATCCTCTACAGGGCCACCCTGCCGCGCAACGCCCTTCTCATGCTGATCCCCGCCTGCGCCGGTGTCGGTATCGTCTCGTACTACGACTCGCTGCCCTCGGGCGACGCCAACGTCAAGACGACCTCGACCCTCGGCGTCATCTTTGCCTTCTCGGGCATCTTCGCCTCGTCGCTGTACACGGTCTGGATCGCCAGCTACCACCGCAAGCTCCAGATGAGCAGCATGCAGCTGCTGTTCAACCAGGCGCCCGTTTCGGCCTTCCTTCTCCTTTACGTCATTCCCTTTGTCGACACCTTCCCCACCTGGAGCAACGTCCAGTTCAGCCGCTGGGTTATGATTTTCATGGTCGGTACCCCTCTGCTTGCGCGAAGCGCTTATTCTCCGCTGCGATGTGCCCTGATTCTCGCTTCATGTGAATTCGCCCACATACTGACCGTGATAAAACCGATTAGTCCGGTCTCTTTGCGTCATTGATCAACATTTCGCAGTTCTTCATCATTGCTCAGACCGGCCCCGTGTCCAGCACAGTCGTCGGCCACGTCAAGACCTGCACCATCGTCGCGCTGGGCTGGATGGCCTCTGGGCGTGGTGTTGGTGACAAGTCAGTTCTTGGCGTTATGATTGCCATTGGAGGCATTGTCGGGTCAGTACCATCGTCGCCCTGCCAAGTCCTGCCGAGTGTCGTCGTTCGAAACCCCAGTTCAGGGGCTGCTGGCGTCTTTAACTTTCAACGGCCTTGTTACTAACTTTTCCCGACCCGCAGCTACTCGGTCGTCATGCTGAAGCACAACCAGAAGAAGGCCGCCCAGGGCGGAAGGTGATCTGTGGGTGGGTAGTACCGAACGGTCGGTCAAGCCGCTCTACTTTAATTTCATGCTCGGGGAGATAGAGGTTTGGGGCATTTCTTTTGTCACTTTGTTTCGATATTTGCTGTCAAGCTAGGGTCATGGATGGTTCGT
The DNA here is from genome assembly GCA_000733355.1 of Falciphora oryzae. Lineage (NCBI taxonomy): Eukaryota > Fungi > Ascomycota > Sordariomycetes > Magnaporthales > Magnaporthaceae > Falciphora > Falciphora oryzae. The sequence goes on from JNVV01000005.1 coordinate 573,870, forward strand.
GGAGGTTCAAACGGTGACAGGTAGAGCCTGCTATTTTCTGATGCCCAGGTTCCCTCTATACGGTGTGTATCGTTTTTGCTGCGCTGCCCTCTGTTAAGGAAAGAAAAAAGAAAAGAAATTACCAACTACAACCCGTCCACTCGGCCTCCTGATGAGGTTACGGTCGGAAAAGACAGTTGCAAGAGCGCCGCTCGATGTGCCATCGCTGGCACAGATTTTCAAAAAGTTTATCAATGACAGCGTGGTTGTTGACTCGGGCAAACCGCATCGCACACGAGATGCGGTGATATCTGCTCCGGCCGGGGGCCGCGCAAGCCAGGTTATGCCTCGTCAGCGACGGGCACCTGCCTGAGCATTACTCGGCCCTCCGGTGCCGGCCGCATTTCTCAATCTAGCGACGCCGCTTGTCAAGTCTAGGTGGTCCCCACGATGCCACCCATCATCCATTTAAAGTTTTGGTGAGGCTGTCTCGGAAGTCTGACCCCCCTGCCACACGTTCCCGGGCAACAGCGACATGGATGGGTTCGCGGGCCGGAAGACAACGAAGCGGCCCAAAGACACAATACAGGTTTCATCGTCCAAACGCCGGTATACGGTGATGGCCGGATCGTCATCGTGGGTAAGGTTGACAGGCAATTACAGGTTGAACTTTGTCCTGACCTTCTCCATCTTGGCCTTCCACTCCCATTGGACGGCATCGTCGCCGTCGCTGCCTGCCCTTCCGATGCCCTTGTCGACCCTCCGCAGCTTGAGCGTGAACCTCGGCCCGATCTCCTGCAGGCCGACTCGTACGTCCGAGAAGTCCGGGATCTCCTTGCCTTCCTCGTCGACGACCGTCTTCTCCGTTTGTCTCCTTTCCCTGTACTTGTAGCGGTGCCGCCTCACAAAGAGGTAGTCTCTCTGGTTGTGTATGGTCAAAACCTCTCGGCCTGCGGATGGAGTGCGTTAGGCGACCGTTATTTCCGGGAGACCACGGGATAGAGTAGGGGCTTAGGACACTTACCGGCTATCTCTGGCTGGTACGGAAATAGCCTACGGAGAAGCTGGGCCGTAAGGAGACCGAGTGGTGTGGTGAACCGATTCAGGAGAAGCTCCGGATAGAACCCCTGGTATGGTACATGGTAAGCATAAAGACACCCACTTGATGACGGACTTCGAATCAGTGCGGAAGGTCACTGTACCTGGGAGTTTCCGTGCCCAGGGAGCTTGGATCCTTCGATCCAGTTTGTTATGGTAAAGTGGAAAGTCGGGCCTTCCGGTAGATGAACGATGGTGAGGCCGGTCGGCTTCTTCTGGTCCTCGCGCACCATTACGATGGCCGTGAAGCCACGGTTCGAGCCGAACTTGCAGATCTCCCGCAGCGAGTACTTGTGCGCGTACCTGTGGCCGCTCCTCGGGACGTAGTGAGAGTTGGGGAAGAGTGAGGCGATTATCCCGGCCTCGCGGTGTATCGTTGCCCTCAGGGATGTTGTGACCAGGATCTTGGGTTCCGGGTGGGGGCCCTCGGTGAAGAGGGTCGGGAACTTGCGCGCAATGGACGCTGGCGTTAGGTCGAGGTTCGTGCTCGTTGTCGACGGTGCGAGACTTGGGTTTCGTTGGGCGCGAATCCGCTCGAGCCGGGCATCGTCGTCCTCCTCCTCCTCCTCGCCGTCCAGCTCGTGATCGCTCCCGAGCATGCTGTCGACGTCATCGTCCTCGTCTTGCTTCTTCTCCTTCGCGGGGCCACCGTCTGCCTCCTCCAGCGCCTGGTTCTCCTCCTCTTCTATGCGCCTCCGCTTCAGCGCGGCGAGGTCGACGACCGCGCCGAGGGTGTCATCGTCGCCCTCATCCCACACACGTTTCTTGTCGATGCTGGACGGCTGATTCCGGGCGAGACGCTCTTTCTTCAGGCTCGGGTCCTTGTCCTCCTCCTTTTTCCTCCTGAACCTCTCGGCCCGTTTTTCTGCGCCGGCGGCTTGCTTATTCCTGACATGGAGTCTCTGTCTCTTGAGTTTGTTGCCCGTCTTCAGGGACAGCGACGCGCCGGAGGCGCGGCTCGACTTCTGCGAGCCCATTACGTCCCTTGACTTCCGGTTTCACAGTCCTCTTGCAATATTAATTAGGGGCTTATTTGTAAAGATAGAGACGGGGTAGGCAGCGGGTGGTGAGCGGGAGTTGGTTGGTGACGGCGAGGTTTGTCGCAAAAAAATGTCCGCCAGGGGCCGAGAGTAGCCCCGACTGCTTGTCGCTGAACTTTTTTTTCCTGCACCCTGGATCGGGCGCGCAAGCTTGCGCACGGGCCACAAAGCACCGCCGTTGCCATATCGGGACGCGGAGGCTAATCAGACAAGCCGTGATAGAGATGCTTTCTCAAACTCACCGGAATCTTATACATTCTATCTGAGAAATGGAAGGGGGGAAACGGCAAAATTAGAGAAGGTACCAGAGCTATGGAAGCATACAAATAAATAAATAAACATTGTGAGAACGAGAAAAATTAACTGGATGAGAAAAGAGAAACGCGAATGGAAGCGGAACAGACGGGCCTTCTCCGTCCGGTAGTGCTGATAAGTGAGCCCAACCGCATTTTGGAGGGGTCAATCCGATTCAATGGCTCCATGCGGGGCAATGACCAGATGGAACACACGCCCTGGCAGCCGAGCGAAGAAAAATAGCAACAGCTTTGAGCGCCGAGGGCGAGTCACAGCATGCGGTACAGCCCACTACGGGACGCTTTTCTGTACAAAAAATCCCAAGTTCAGAGTGACTCCCAGTGACTCACCTGGACTCCTTCAGAGCACTTATGAACGCATTGCGTCGTCTCTCTCCAGCTCCGCTGCCCACACTCGGCGTCATTCATTCTTCTCGAGCAGGCACTCGCACACTTCGGACAGCTGTTGCACCTCACTGGCGCAACCCGTTTCGTGCACCACTTGCCCCGCCGTCGCTGCAAACACGACGCGCCTTCCATAGCGACCCCCGGCTGCAGAAGAAGTACTTCCACCCCCCGCCGACCAAGCCGAGCAAGCAGAAGAAGCAGGAAGACCCGTTCAACATGGCCCCTCCCGCGACGACTCTGAAGGGCGAGCCCCTCGACCGCCAGGCATTGGACACGATGCTGCGGCGCCGCATGTTCTACACGCCGTCGTACGAGATCTACGGCGGCGTCTCGGGCCTCTACGACTATGGCCCGCCGGGTTGCGCACTGCAGGCCAACATCATTGACGCCTGGCGCAAGCACTTCGTGCTCGAGGATGACATGCTCGAGGTCGACTGTTCCGTCCTGACCCCCCACGATGTCCTGAAGACCAGCGGCCACGTCGACAAGTTCGCCGACTGGATGTGCAAGGACCCCAAGACGGGCGACATCTTCCGAGCCGACCACTACGTCGAGGAGGTCTTGGAGCAAAGGCTCAAGGGCGACAAGGAAGCGCGCGGCCAGAAGGTCGAGGAGAAAGAGGAGGACCCCAAGAAGAAGAAGAAGCTCAAGGGCCAGGAGCAGGCCATCAAGCTTGACGATGCCGTCGTCAAGGAGTACGAGGAGGTCCTGGCGCAGATCGACAACTACGACGGCAACGCCCTTGGCCAGCTGATCACCAAGTTCGACCTCAAGAACCCCGCGACCGGCCTGCTGCCCACCCCGCCCGTCTCGTTCAACTTGATGTTTGGCACCTCCATCGGCCCCAGCAGCAACCTGCCTGGCTACCTCAGGCCCGAGACAGCCCAGGGCCAGTTCCTTAACTTCGCCAAGCTGCTCGAATTTAACAATCAGCAGATGCCTTTCGCCTCAGCATCCATTGGCAAGTCCTACCGTAACGAGATCTCGCCTCGTGCGGGCCTGCTCCGCGTTCGTGAATTCCTGATGGCCGAGATTGAGCACTTTGTCGACCCTGAGGGCGGCAAGAAGCACCCCCGGTTCAGCAGCATCGCCGACATCGAGCTCGAGCTCCTGGACAGGGATACTCAGCTGTCGGGTAAGACGGAGACCAAAAAGGTCGCCATCGGCAAGGCGGTGGCGGACGGCCTCGTGGACAACGAGACGCTCGGTTACTTCTTGGCCCGGATCCACCTGTTCCTCAAGAAGATCGGTGTCGACCAGACCAAGATCCGGTTCCGCCAGCACATGGCCAACGAGATGGCACACTACGCCTGCGACTGCTGGGATGCTGAGCTCCTGACGTCGTACGGCTGGGTTGAGTGCGTCGGGTGCGCTGACCGGAGCGCCTACGACCTAAGCGTCCACGCCAAGAAGACTGGCGCCCCCCTAATTGTGCGTCAGCGGCTGACGGAGCCCAAGATCGTCGAGGAGTGGACCGTCGATATCGACAGGAAAAAGTTCGGCCCTAAATTCAAGAAGGAGGCCAGGTTTGTCGAGAATGCGCTCATGGCGACTACCCAAGAGCAGCGCGGCGTCCTCGCGAAGAAGCTCAATGATGAGGGTGTCATTTCGCTGGAAGTCCCTGAGGCTGCCGGCGGCAAGGCCGAGGTTGATAAGGAGGTGATCTCAATCAACTGGACGAAGAGGACCGAGAACGTCCGGGAATTTGTTCCCAACGTCATCGAGCCCTCCTTCGGTATTGGCCGAATTTTGTACTCGCTTCTGGAGCATAACTACTGGTCTCGAGGCAGCGAGGGTGGTGATGAGGCTCGCGGCGTAAGTTTGATTTACTTGCATATCTTGCGTTGCCTGCCTGGTCCACGCCTTTTTTCTTCAAAGGAAGCCGACGGCTAACTATTATCTCAGGTTCTCTCCTTCACCCCGGTCGTTGCACCGACCAAGGTCCTGATCGTGCCCCTCTCGGGCAAGGACGAGTTCCGCCCCTTCGTGCAGAAGATCTCACAGAAGCTGCGTTCCGTCGGCGTTTCCAACAGGATCGACGACTCTTCTGCCACAATTGGCAGGCGATACAGCCGCAATGACGAGCTCGGCACGCCGCTGGGCATCACGATAGATTTCCAGACGGTCCAGGACAACACCATGACGCTGCGTGACCGCGACTCCACACGGCAGGTCCGCGCCAGCGAGGAGAAGATTGTCGAGGCGATCCAGTCTCTCGTCTCGGGCGACAAGGCATGGAAGGACATCGAGTCTGAGCTGCCAATTTTTGAGGGTCAGGAGATCGAGGTTGCCAACCGCTAATAGACGAATATGGAAGAAAAGAAAAGGAAAGGAAAAGAAAAGAAAAGAAAAGGAAAGGAAAAGAAAAGAAAAGAAAGGAAGGAGAAGGGCCATTTGTAAAACTCCACTGTTCATCGGTCGGCGCTTCAACCAAACGCTGGGTGGTTACAGGCGAGATTTTAACACAGATACTCAGATGAGCGTGTGATATTTTTGGTGTTTGCTGTCTACCCATCTATCTAGGCGAGAGTCGAAGACCCATCACGGTCTGATATAGACATTTTCACGCCACATACGAGGCAGCCAATGAGGAGCAGGGCGTACTGAAGATAGATAAATAGAGGCTATTGGCGTGCTATGGTATGAGGAAAGCCGTGTGCACAACAGTGGTGAATTATTGAACGCGTTACAAGGTAATGAGCGGGGTGGAAGGTGGGTTGTTTGAACCGTCCCATGATTCACCAAATGTCCCGACGGTATGTGTGCCTTGTACGGGGCATTGCACGAGGGTTGGGTATCGACACATTCGCTGATGTGATACAAAGAACATGGAAGTCTCGGGAAGGAGCCGCATCACTGAACCACGGCACTCTGGGCAGGATCAGTCAGCCTGTTGCAGGGTTCTGGGGGTGAGGCTGGGCTTCGACAGCCGGAGTTTTCCCCGTGGGTCCTGCCGCGGCTCCTCGGCTCCACTGCAGGCTCGAGGAACGGCATGTCGTATCGCGCGGTCCGAAAGCGGAAAAAAGCTGCAAGGGCAGCGAGCCTGCCCACGGGATCTCGCAAGAGGTTTCAAGCACATCGCCGGTTCAATGGCGATGCCAAGCAAGATCTCCCGGCGGCCTCCCTCTCGCGCTGTGGCCGGTAGGCTAGGCGTCTGAATTGAAAGTCGCAGGTTTGCAGCCGCGAGAGCTCAGGGCTGCTGCGGCGGCCCGGAAGAAGTTGTCGCCCGTATTGGGCCTTGGCTTGCGACCTCGATATCATCTCTCAGGTAGGAGGACATCCACAGGGCCACAAGTTTTGCGACTGGGCGAAAAAAAAAAAAAAAAAAAAGGAATGTGCGCCTCCCTTCGGCCCGGACATGACAAGACCCGCCCCCAAGGAGGCGAGCGAAGCCAACCTATCACCTATTCAGGCCAAAGTTGCCTTCTGGAAGGAAATGGTAGGGAAAGCCGCTGTTGCAAGGATCAAGACCCGTTGAACCTGTGACGGATCCGCAATTTGGAAACGGAATGCGCAGAAGGTGGACATTTAGTGTCAACTCCCGCCCAAGCCGTTTCGTGTCGATCACTCGGATGTTTTTGGCCAAGAGGATTCGGCGTCGGGTCCCAGTAGATACCACCTCGACGCTGTGAGTGGTGGGCGGCTGAGCTGGAGGGAAGGGGTAACACGACGGTTTTTTTTTTCTGCCTCAATTCTGCCCGTCCTCTGCTTGCTGGCCGACGTCCCGTCCGACTGACAACCACCCCACAAGCACTCGAGTGTCACGAATGTCAGCCACACGCGGTCATCCAAACGTCTATGCAGGTTACTTTGAGGACAGCGAGCGGAGACGTCAGCACGATTCCAACAAATACAATGTGAAGCGACGGGTTCAGAGGAGGAGGCGCCCCCTAGCTCCTTAGCGCTTGCGCTCGGCTCTGAGAGCCTTTTCGGCCGCCCCCAAATCCTTGGAGGCTCAATGTGGTAGTGGATGGTAGCATTTCAGTGGTCAGGACCCTGCGTCATGTTTCGTGGATCTGAGGTGCTGGACGTGCATCCAAGGCCAGCCGACCTCCAAGAGACTTTTGCCAGAAAGCGCCGTGGCACGCGTGGCTCCTTTGGTTTCTCTGGGCAGACTGGGCCACTGCATGGCGCTGTCTACTGCCGTCTTGGCTCGGATCAAGCAGCTGAGCCGGGGACGCCAAACCAACAAGGCTAGGGGCGAAGCTTCTCCATATTGAGTGCTGGGGAAAACACCGGACTGCGGAGGGCGAGAAGGAGGGGCATACGCCCAGGGCTCCCAGACCGAGCAGCTCCCAAAGTAACATCGGCATCCGTCAACTAATGCATCGGCAGCAGATCGATCTAGAGGATGCAGTAGAGAGTTAGGTACATATGTAGGTAGGTGATATGTATGTGTACCTAAGTAGGCGAGATCTACGGGTTTGGTAGACAGATGGGAAGTGGAAGCAGGCCGGGAGAAAGCTCTGGTGGACATCCAGTTTAGATCGTTGCCGCATTCCCCGCGAGGCGGGTCAGATCCTCCGTTGTCTTTTTACTTCAATGCTGGACACGGGCAGGCAAGGGAGCTGTGCTGCTGTAGAAATGGACCGGCCGATCCTAGTGCATCCATTCCCGCATCCGCATACATCCGCACAGCATGCTGTATGTACATGGCCATGCTGTCTGTTCATGGCAATAACAGTGCTTGCTGTCTGCAACGCACCCGCGCGGACACTGCCCGTCCATTCCACTGTCTCGGTAGCGTGAAGGCGGCAGGGCACACCACCCACCGGCGGGATGGAGACTTTTTGAGACCGCTCTGCAGAATGCTCTGCCAGGGAATCGACGGCGAGCCCCGAGCGAACCGACGCGGTCGCAGGGGATCCTTTGTTCTCCATGACTCCTCGGCAACCCAGTGGAGGCGACAGGGAAGGTCGAATCCCGGGAAAGCAGAGAAACTGTCCGTAGAAAACATGGAACGTGTTCTGGGGCCCCTGGCCCACAACCGTCGAGATAGTGAGGAACCATCAAAGCCGGGGTTGGCTCGGGGCGAAGAGGTGTCAAAGCCTGTACTCCACTAGCTCAGCAGCGCTCCTTTGCCGCCCCAAGGGTCGCGCCCACTTTGCAATATCACCCCTCCCCTCTTTGAATGAACCGCCGCAACCCGCACGGGCACCCAGGCCTCCCACACACGCACACGCACACGACACTCTCGAGCAAGCATCAACGCAAGCGTCGGCCGCCGTCACTCCATCACTGGACAGAGCCCCAATTCACTCGCTTCTTGGTCGGTACCTGCGCGGCACGGTGTACGGATACGTAAACTCACAGGCGAGCGAGCCTGAGCCTGTGTCTGGCGCCGAGCAGTCCGCCCGCTTCGACCGCCTTTCCGACCGCCACGCCCAGAGGCCCTGGTCGTAGGCGGGGGCTGGATCCGACCACATTGAACCCAAGGCCTCCGCTTCCCACAGGCATCTGGCTGGCGCCAACACCCGCTTTACGTGCCTGTCGGCCTAACCTAGCCTGACCACCGCTCTGTGCCTTGGCTGTCTTTTTTTTTTTTTTTTTTTTTTTTTTTTAATACAGTTTGGCACACCTGCAGCTCGCTCTCCTGCCTGCTCCACTGTGCTTCCCACTTTCCCCCCTCACCCGTCATCTCGTGTGCTCGACCATCGCGCCGCTCCTTCCTGCCTGACTTGCCCGCCGCCTATCTCGCGGCCGTGCTGCTTCTGTTCCATTTTCGGGCTACGGCTGCCATTCTCATCCCATCTCCCGCCTAGCGCGTGTTTGTTCTGTTTCAATCCACCTCGTCTCGCACGGGGTTCGGCGCCGCAGGGGGTGGTCGAAATCTGAACCGATACCCTTCTTGCTGCTCCGTCCTGCCTTTCCGCCGCACCCAAAACTGAAATACCCACCCACATCCCCTCTGGGCTCAAGGGCCGTGCCGCGAACTCAACTCCCTCCCAACTTCACCGCCGCACCACTCCCTCGCTCCAAGAGGACCGTCGGCCTGGAAAAATAAAAACAATAAACACAAGCGACCGCATCACACGGCCCAGGCCCAGACCCGGATTCCGGCGCGTCACCATCCTCCATGATTGCGACGACAATCGCCGCCCTCGACGCCCTGTTTTCCACCTGAGTCAAAGCGCGCGGCGTGCCCTGCCTCGCTGTGGGCAATTGGCGCCGCCCATTCTTCCTCCCTTGGCGCAGCCGACCCAAAGTCGCTGTGATTGGCCTCGACCTCGAGACAAGCCGATTTCTTCCCTCCTTCGCTCGAGAACGAACGCCTCAGACTCCCCAGCCAGCCAGCCGCCAGCGCGCTTCTCTGCGCCTCCAGCCTTGACTGGTACGTTTCGGCACCCCGCGCTGGCGCTGATGAAAGCCTGCATTTCGCCCCCTGCTGGCTCCCCCTCCTGACCGTTTGTTTGCCGAACAAAAAGAAAGAAAAAATCACCCCGGCCTCATCACCTTCTGTGCCCCTCGTCAAGCCCCCTTTGTACTTTTGAGAGTTTTTTTTTTTTTTTTTTTTTCCCTTGTGAGCGCGCGTGTCGACAAGGTCATACCTGGTCGTCGAGTACCCCAAAGGAGGAAAGAGAACAAAAAACCAGACAGTATGGCGTCGCAAAACAGGTGTGTACCACAAGGTGTTCTTTTTGAGGCTCACCGCCCCCATGCGAACCGGAGAGAGCAAGGTCAACCTCCAAAACTCGCTAGGCTCCAGGGTTGCCGGCGGCCAGTGGTCTCGACGATGCGTTCCCAGCAAACCCCTTGGTCTCGCCTTTCACCCTCGCACCCACTCCCCGAGTTCAGCCGTTCTTGGAGTCTTGCTTGCATGAGCCGCGTGCCGCTTGCCGAAAACTCGACAGCAACTTGTCAAGTGCCTAGCCGGAGCCTAAGCTGACCTGATGCCAGTATCTACACCTCGGGTCAATTTATGAACCCTGGCCCGGCGCCACGACCCCCAACCGACCGCCCCCGCCTGAACCTCACCCCTAGTCAGAACCTGCCGGGCAACATGGCAGGTATGAGCTTGAACTCGCCCGTTGCGAGGACGCAATACGGCGGCTCGACCATATCCCTCCCCCTGGGCCGGCAAGTATCCAACACGGATGGCCTCGGCGGTGTCGCCGTCATTAAGGAGGGTTGGGCACAGGTCAAAGAGAGCAAGAACTTCATCCAGCCGTGGAAGCAGAAGTACCTTATTTTGCGGAAGGAGGCTCTCGACTTCCATAAACAAGAAGGCAGCAAGGTCTCGTATACGCTATACTTGAAGGATGTGATCAACGTCGGCCGAGTCGAAGCGGCCGGGACCATCTTCGAGGTCAAACGGCAGTCGAACGGTTCGTCGACGAGTCCCGGCGACGACGATGGCACGATCCGAACCCTGCAGATCCGCGTCAAGAGTGACGACGATCTGTACGAGTGGATTGACTTTATCTACGCACGCTGCCCAGGAATGGGCGGCGTGAGCAACCCGACAAACTTCTCCCATGCCGTCCACGTCGGTTTCGATCCACAGACGGGCGAGTTCGTCGGTCTCCCTCCCGAGTGGTCCAAGCTTCTGAACTCGTCGGCCATCACCAAGGAAGACTACGAGAGGAACCCCCAGGCTGTGTTCGAGGTCCTGGATTTCTACTCGGATCTTACCAAGCGCGCCGAGAACCCTGCGCAGTATCCTAGCCTTACCCCGACCCCGCCCGCCGGCAATATGCAGAACAAGCAGCTCGGTTACAGCACGGGCGCTTCGGTTGCTCCCCCGCGACAGATGCAGCCTATGCAGTCCATGCAACAGCAGCAACTACAGCAGCAACAGCAGATGCAGATGCAGATGCAACAGCAGCAGCAGATGCAGCAGCGCCAGCAGAACAACTACCCTAGCATGTCGCAACAACAATCTGGTACACCCCACCGACCGTCCCCTACTGAATCCAGCCAGCAACGGCGTCAAATGCAGAATATTCCCTCTAACTACATGCCTTCCACAGATATGAACCGGGATGCGGAGCGTCAGAGACAGGCCGAGGCGGTCCAACGGCAGCGCATGATGGAGATTGAAGAGCAGAACCGTCGCGATCTCGAAGCTTACAACGCAGCTATTCCCAAGACGAAGACCCCGCTTGCGCAACAGGAGCTTGGCGGCTATGGCGGCGGCTCGTCTTCTTCAGATCGTTTCAACCCGAGCAGGGCACCGCCCCCCGCACCGAAATCGGCCGCCCAACAGGCCGCCAGCCTCCGCGCCCAGCGCCCGGCACCATCACCGCCGACTGCGGGCTCCGCCGGCATGCAGCAGCGCCCCGGCATGTCTCAACAGAGCAGTTCGTTGTCGATGCGGGACCCCATGGCTCAACAGCAACAGCAGCAGCAGCGTCTACCTCCCCGAAGCGACCAGCCCGCCCAGTCCTCTTCCGCCCAGAGATACCCCAACGGCTCCTCCTCTCCTGCACCCCAACAGAGGACCAACGGGCAACCGCAAGCCCAACCCCCGTCACGACTCCCTGCGCCGGTTAAGCCGCTTAATGTGCCGGCCAAGCCCTCGCCGCAGCAGTCCGATGCCGTCAAGGCGGCTGAGGCTGCCCTTACTGCGAAGCCGCCTGCCCAGGAGAGAGCGAAGGACGTCCGCATGTCCACCATGTCGGAGAGCGAGGTCATGCAGAAGCTCAAGGAGGCCGTTTCCAAGGACGACCCGAACCTGTCGTATGCGAAGCAGAAGAAGATCGGTCAGGGTGCCTCCGGTTCCGTCTACGTTGCTAAGGTCAGGGAGACGGCCGTTTCCCCGATTGCGCGCAACATTCTCCGCGAGCAGGGCGCCAAGGCGCAGGTCGCGATCAAGCAAATGGACCTGGCCCACCAGCCGCGCAAGGAGCTCATCGTCAACGAGATCATGGTCATGAAGGACAGCAAGCATAGGAACATCGTCAACTTCCTGGATGCCTTCCTGCGAAACAACTACTCCGAGCTCTGGCTCGTTATCGAGTACATGGAGGGCGGTGCTCTGACCGACGTTATCGACAACAATCCCGTCATCACAGAGGAGCAGATTTCCACCATCTGCCTTGAGGTGAGTTGCCGCGCAACATGGTGTTCCAGTCTGGCGCTGGGTAGTAAGTCAATGATCTCAAGCTAATTTGGTATATCACAGACGTGCCGTGGTCTGCAACATCTGCACTCGCAGAGCATTATTCACCGTGATATCAAGAGTGACAACGTCCTTCTCGATGCTCGCGGCAACGTCAAGATCAGTAAGTCGCCCTGCTTGAGGCCCAGGTTTTGGGTTTTTCTATGACGCCACGAGACTAACAACGCACCCCTACAGCCGATTTTGGCTTCTGCGCCAAGCTCACCGAGTCCAAGTCTAAGCGCGCCACCATGGTCGGAACTCCCTACTGGATGGCACCCGAAGTCGTCAAGCAGAAGGAGTACGGCCCCAAGGTCGATATCTGGTCGCTGGGCATTATGGCGATCGAGATGATCGAGTCGGAACCTCCCTACCTGAACGAGGAACCGCTGAAGGCGCTGTATCTGATCGCTACTAACGGGACGCCCCGCCTGAAGAACCCGGCCAAGCTCAGCAAGGAGCTGAAGGCGTTCCTCTCGGTGTGCTTGTGTGTTGACGTCAAGAGCCGAGCATCGGCTAGGGAGCTTCTCGAGCACGACTTTTTGAAGCATGGCTGCCCGCTCGGCACCCTTTCCGACCTCCTGGCTTTCAAGAAGCATGCCAAATAAGGAGACACGAGATATCACCTCGGATGTCGCCCTGCTCGACCCCGCGAAATTCAGAGACCTAGCCCACGTTACTGGGTACCGCTCTTCAACGACGTTTTTTTCCCCGCTGCGTCGGGGCGTTTCATTGAGGGAACGAATGCAAAAGCTTTTTCGCCCAAGCTCAGGCCGAGGCCAGCAGTTCCTGGACCATGTCTTGGTATTCGGGCTTTACGTGAGCACTAAATACCACGGGAATCTCTGAGCACCCCTTCTCGCTCTCACGTACTTCACCATTTTTAACGGCGCCCTTCCTCTTCTTTCCTTGTTATAGCATGGAAATCTCTCTTTTTTGTGGTGTCAAGTAATGCCCTCCTACATTTATTGTTTTTGAACCTTGCATAAGGGATGTCTTTGTCTTCATCGGCCTCGGGCTCCGGGTGGTCTATTTTTTTCTTGACGAATGTGTGGATGATGCTTGGGAACAATGGCGAGCTTCCAATTAGGTAAATTAGAGGAGAAATGGTACAAAACAAGTACTTGCAATGTATTTGCTCTTGATTTTGCTGATACCTGAAGCATTGCTCCAAGCCCCCTTTGGCGTGAGTGGCTTTGTGAACTCAGTCCGGGACAGGAGCCAACCTTGAACACATCTAGATACACAGACCGTGAAGGTGGCTTTCAATATAGATCAAATGTTTGCTCGTCCGTGGACTGACACTCCACTTTGTTCTCGAGTTTGAAGAGGGGATGAAAAGGCCACGGCGCGAGTGAGTTCTCCACATTGGACTTGGCCGGCTATTCTAGAACTCAGCTGATAAAGGCACATACATATCTTAGCTCCCGTAATAGGTCAAGAACGCTCGGTTGGATGACGCGCAAGTTGCATTGCGTGTGTGGAATTCAAGGAATATCGACGGCATCATGAGGGAGAGCCCAAGTGCGACGACCGCAGAAAGGATCTGGGCTGGCAGACCCGAAAGGTTCGCTTCCCGATGCTGCGGGAGGTAATTACATCAAAATAGAAGCTACGTGCATGTTGAATGCAGTGCAACCCACCCGCTCCATCGGAGTACATAGGATGTATCAAGGTCAAGATATGGTGTAGCGTGTGTGTCTGCCCGTCGTTGTCTGTGTTCCGATCCTGCATCTCTCTCTCTATGTGTATGTGTGTGTGTGCAGGCGTAGTAAGCTTTGGGGAGGCTTGGGTGACACGAAGCTCCGCGGTGGGCAAAAGCAAGTGCGTGATGGATGAGATGGAGGGAGGAGGGCTGGGCACGCTGGGATAGGTATCTCTCGCGTCGGTAGGCTGTCACGCGGGCTGAGTGAGAGTTTGGGGTCGTGCGCGCGCCGCCCGGTAGTCTCATGCTATGTATGGCGAGCCTGGAGGCGGCGTCGGTGCGGGTAGTAGGCGGTGTTGGTGTTGGTGTTGGTGCTGGGCTGGCTGCAGATGTGGGGTGATGGCGGCGGTGGCTTGAGGAGGTGACATCGGACATGCGCCTCGAGCTGAAAGCTTGACAAGCTCTCCCCAGCCGACCCCAGCCGACCTAGCTTGGTGAGCACAGGATACGTCGCTATCAATAGCTTGCCTCGTGAGTGAGGCCTGGATCGCCGCGACGGGACACGACGGCGGCATCCTTTTTTTGTCAGCACCCATCCGGGTAGGAACCCCAGCCGACACCAATTAAAAGGGCGGGCTAAGCGGGGAGGAAGCGTCACCGGCCAGGGGGCGGTGCCGCCTCAGAGGAGCGCCAACAACCAACCAAGCCGGCTTTGATGTGATCACACACATGGAGAAGAAGCCCGTAAAGAGAGAAGTGCGTGAAGAAGTTCAATGCAAAGCGCGCACAAAGGCAAGGGTCGGCTTTGGGGGTTTAGGCGACCGTGTTTCAGGATCGTGTAGTACCACTGCAAATCGCCACTCTCTTTGGTGGGCTACGCCGCCCGATTGGAGAGGGGATACCAATGGAGAGGGCATGGAGAGGGCTTCCATCGTTAGTTCCCCTGAGAAGTGCATATTCAGTACGATGGATCAAGGAGCACAGGTCTTTGTTCGATCATTGTGGCTGGCATGGAGAGCTGGCAGCTGTGCCCCTCCCCCACCTTGGCGATTTTTAGAGGCAGGCAAGAAAACAATGCAAAAAATATCCGTTCTTGGCTCGATGGCGATACGTGTTTTGTAAATAGAAACATCATGCCGTGCCCTGGTGGGTGCCTCGCCCTGCCGCGCGGGGCTGTTTGCACCGCCTTTTTTTTTCTCCGGGCTGCTTTCTGACCCTTTTTATCTGATCCTTCCCCTTTCTTCCAGCAGAACCCCGGGCTGGCATCCCGAGTTGTTGTGGCTTGGCAAATGCGGGAGATCTCGCTCGGTTGACAGCCCGGCGAACTGGCACCTCTCTGCTGTATCCAGAGCTTGGAAATTCAATGGGAAGAAAAAAATAGCTGCACATACTGGGTGGGTGGCGGCGGGCCACGAGGGAGGCAACAACGCAGGTACCAGCCAACCTAACGCAGTAAGTGCATGGTAGGAGAAAGGAGGCTAGGGTATTTACTGCGCAATGCACGGCGGTTACGAGGGGGGCCACGCCAGGTTTCGGCTAGATTGCCCTCCAGCGTCCCAGGAGGACATGCAACCATCATTGGACGACAGCCGCACGGCGTGGTTCCTGCTCACCTCTCCCAAACTCTCAATCAAGAGGCCAATTTTGAGATCGGGTCGGGTAGGGTGGGTAGGGTTGCCGTATTTGTCGCCTGTGCGCGTCTCAAGATCACGTACTGCTTTCCCCATTTCTGGACGACCTTCCAAGGTTGGCAAGAAAAATGCCGTGGCCGCCCGACCTGGGAATAAAGGGGCCACCCCACCTTGCACTCAAAGTCTGCGTGCTCGTCAACGTGCTGGCAGGAGCTTAAAAGCCGAGTCTGTGCAACGCAGACGGATGAGAATCGCGACAAGACATGGACCGGCTGGCTGTTGAGCGGCTTTCCTCGTAAGCTCCGTAAACAGTTACAAGTTCATGTTCCCCACACCTGCAGGTCCCGGCTCCGTTCGGGATATCACTCTGTCAGGGCGCGCACCGGCACGGGGGCCATGGGGCAGTTCGTTGCTGGCGCCTCTTGCCGGGCACCCAACCTGAGGGAGGCGGCCCGCCACGTCCGGGGACATCCCAGACGGCAGATATTCGCCATACTCAGCGGAGCAGCCAAGTCGCTTTCGCTTCTTCTTGCGTCTGCTGGCTAGTCGGTCGTAGCACAAGCCCAATCAACCTGAACAGCATCCGAGTCCCGGCATGTGGGTGGGTGGGCTGAGCCGGTCGATCGAGGAGGCTGCCGCCGAGCCAAGTTCGAAAAGCCCACCCGGCCAGCTGAGCCCGAGCTGGCCCCCCTGAGCACCACGCCGCCGCCGACGCCGGGGAGGCGAGCTGGCTCGCTGTGTGGGGTTTCGCGCGCTCTCAATCTCGCGCTTGGCGCGGGCCTGGACTTTTGTGTTAAAACAAGGATGCATCTACACGCTGAGCCTGCGTCGCGTCGGATGCCTCTCCCTGCTCAAATGACAAATCGCCCGCCTGCTAGCAGTCCGGAAGCAGGTCTGCCATACAAATCAAGTCCGTCGGAGCGACGAGCCCCGTGATCAGCCAGCTTCCCACCCCCGGCGTCGAGTGTTAGATAGGGTCCCCAATGTGCGTGCGTGCGTGCGTGCGTGTTGTGCGCGTGCGGTGCCCACACTAAAGGTACGGGCTACCAACGCACGACCTTCATCCGCCCCCAGGCCCTGACTCGCCCTGGAGCCTGGGCGGGGCTTCATGAGTTGGGCGCAATGGCTCTGCCCTGCGAGGTTGGCGCCAGGAAAGCACCAGACGTGCCAGGCCATTCCCGCGCGGAAAAGCGGAGGGGAGAAGGCAGAGAAACAGCAGTCGGACACAGACAGAGACAGAGGAGAATAAGAAAGAAGAATAGAAGAAGAGGTTTCACAGTGCAACGAACGTGCCACCATCCCCACCCCTTGATCCGCGCCGTCCGAGGTATCAATGCCACCAAGCTCCTTGCGGCCACCTAAACGGACATTGCGCCCAGACTCGGGTGCTTTGTGCTGCAGGCGCGGCCGGTAAACTGACTGTACTTTAAACAAGGGCAAAACTGCGATGACTGGATGCGACATGATGGGATGGGAAGTGGACAAGTGGGCGGATTGGTTTTCCCCTTTTTATTCCGTCGCGTGAGGCGAGGCCCGGCCTTGATTGACTTTGCCCGAGGTGATCCAATGCTCATATCAAATGGCTATACTAAGACAATAGAGGGGCGTTTGTTTAGGTAGTGAGGTCGTTAGGGTGCGTTTCTTTTCCTTTATTCTTGTTTCTTCTTTTCCCCCGTGGTTATTTCACGAGGCTTGCCTGTTCGTATCAAAATGTGTGTGTGGGAAATCCAGCCCCAGAAACTTGCAGGCGCTTGCGCAGGGCCAAAAGCAAGGGCGGGCGACAGAAAAAAAGGAGAGCACGCGTGGCTTCCGTCCGTCCGCCACCCGCCATCCGTCCGTCAGTCTCTCTGGCGCCCCCGGCGATTAGATGAACACCATGGGAGAAAATGGGGCAGCTAATTGAGTGCAAACAACCCGGAATGTTCACCTGCAGACACACACATCTGGCCGTCATCTCGAGGTGACGTTGGTGCGCTCTCGAGGCACCTGAGAGGCTGCCCCCCTAAAGGGGAAGACGATGCAGCTTGTTTCATCCTTCTTGGCCGGCCCCTCCAATCGCCCCAACTGGCGCTCCAAACTCCCCACCCCCGTCATACGTCCCCTGTCGCTCTCGATTCGCAGCGAAAGCGTCAAGCTTGAAGCCGGCAGCCATCCTGCGCTGCAACTCGCAGGTGGCTTCCAAGAGTGCTAGTCGTGCCTCCCGTTCCCCACTAAAAATCCGTTCCTCCCTGCGTGCGCGACCACTGCCACCTCCACCCGCACAGCTCCAGTCAGGCCAGTCAGTCGCATCAACCCGCCTGGCTCTCGGGCACGACCTGCCTGGGCCGACACGAATCCTCAATTCCTCTTTCTCTCCCTCTCCTTTTTTCCCCCCCTCCTCATCCAACGCCGTTGCGTCGTCTTCTTCTCCAGGCTCATGAGTTCTACGCCCATGACGCCTGTATATTGAACAATCCCGTCCTTCCTTTTAGTCTCCCTCCCGTTTTCTTTTCTTGCGAAACCAAAGCCAACCTCTCGTCTTCGCCCTTTCGTCCAACGAACCGCAGGTCGCCAATGAATTGGGGAGAGCGCAGGGCAGCAGGAACTGGAGCCGGACTTGTTGCAGCCTCTTTGGGAACGCCCTAGAACGGAAAGCTGCACGACTGACAGTTGAGCGGCGGCGAACTTTACCTACTCGGTCTCCTCCACGCCCCCTGACGCTCCTTGCTCGGCCGGCCAGCTAAGCCCTCTGAGCTTTTTTTTTTTTTTTTTTTTTCCCTTCCTCCCCCTCGACTTGCCTGCGAGTCCCCCCATCCATCCACCCCAAGGGCTTGGACCAGACTGTCGTCTCGTCTTCTCGACCTCGACCTCGACCTCGACCTCGGCCAAGGAACGAGCCTCAACTGCACAGCGTCGAATCCACCCTGCATCTTCTGCTCGCCCCGACCCGATTGTCCCGTCGACTTTAATTCTCTTCTGGTTTTACTTGCAAGAAACCGAAAGGTCAATTTATTTTCGCCGTCGCAATAAACAAGGCATCAGATCGAATCCACTCCTTGATCAGCCAACGACATTTTTTTTCTTGCTGCCCCTTGTGATCCACACGACACCTCTCCATTACTACCACATTTTGGTAATCCCGAATATCGAACCGCCCTTCCATTACTTTTTTTTCCATCTGCCCTTCCCAATCGACCTCTTTCGACCGGTGAGCGGAACCAACTCCACCAACCACCTGCTCCGACAACTGCCAGCCTGGCGACCCAGCTGCAGTTTGCACTGTCGACGACACTCCCTCGAAATCTCCTCTTCGGCATTTAGACGAGTCTTTCAGAAAGAACGAGCAAAAGAAACCAGAGACGATATCCACCGCCTCCTCAGATAAACACGTGTCGTATCTGATGAAGGTCCGGTCGGGACACGATAATCGATAATGTCCAGTTCTAGATCCGACCATTTGACAATCGGCAGCTTCGCCCAGGCTGCTGCTGGTCAGCCTCGGTCGAACTCGCCCACTGCGAGCACCTCGCCCAACGACCCGTCTGCCAGTGCCATTAGGTCTCCTTTTGGTCTTTCCTCGGCCAAGATGCAGGGTGCTTCACGATCCGGTGCCGGCTCTCCGTCTCATGAGATGGGCGCCGGCTCGAGCAGGTTATACTCCAAGAGGTACGCACCCAATCTGGCCAACGTGTCGAGCTTGCCACGCAGAATCCCGTATCCCAAATAAACGTGGTAGAGCATCAGCTAACCTTGGCCCACAATTATTGCAGAGCTCGCGAGATCCAGGCACAGGAAGGCGTTCCTGGCCTGCCCGTGAACCCGTGGGGCGGCCCTCCCACCAGCGGCAACTCGACCCCGTTGCGCGAGAACATCCCCGAGTCTCCCACCGATGGGTTCCCCGACTTTGCCCAGTTGCCAACTCCGGAGAGCCTTCCCCAGACAAGGCGGGCCCGCGCTGGGACGGTTCCCTCGCGCTTCTCCCCCGGTGGTGTTGGGAATGGCCTCCTCAACATTCAATCTCTGGCGTCCAAGTCTTCGAGGCCGACACCCTCTCAGAGCCCTTTCCAGGCACCCTCGCCTGGGCTGGACCCCCCGGAGCCCGCACAGAATCCCTCGACGCTGCTGTCTAGGCTGCGTGCCGGCTCCATGCCGCAGCGCAGCCCCTTTGCCCAGGCTCAGATCCCAGGAACCAACTCGCCATTTGGGCCCTCTATATTTAGCAGCTGGAACCCCACCGGCCGTGAGCGGGGCGCCACGCTGGCAAGCATTGCCAGCATCGGCTCCAACGGGCCCAGCTCGCCTGCCCAGTCTGCCTTCTCGCGAGAGGGTGCCGGAGAGAATGACGTGCACATGCGCACGCTGGACTACCTGGGGCTCGCCGAGACCACCCCGCAGCCGGCCAGGGCCCAGATCGCGACGCCCTACATCCCTACCCTGGCCGACTTCACCAAGGCCAACCGCTTCCGTTCCTACTCGGTAAACAACAAGGACAAGTATGCCGATGAGGAGGAGGACGATTTTGACCCGGAGGAGCTTGCCGCCTACGAGGCCAGGCTGGTCGCGGCTCAGCTGCAGGACCAATTGGCTGCCACCAATGCCGCCATCCACAATCACAACCTGGCGGTTCAGCAAGCCTTTGCTAGCCAGGCTGCCGTCAATCGCCCGCGTGCCAGGACTGCCGGTGTTCTCGATGCCCCCTCCCGCATGATGAGGGGCTTCTACCCTACCCCGACACGCATGGATAGCACCATCACGGCGGCCGACATCAGGCTCTCGGACGACAAGGAGTTCGAGGAGCTTCCACAGGCCGTGGCGGCGCTCTCGTTGGGCAGGTCAAACAGCACCAACAATGGTCTCTTGAGCGTGGAGGAGCAGGGTCTGGAGGGTCCTACGAGTGCCCTCTGGCTCGGCAGCATCCCCACCTCGACGACGACGTCGACCCTGACCGAGATGTTCAAGTCGTACGGCCCCATCCTGTCCGCCAGGGTTCTCACCCACAAGAACTGTGGTTTCGTCAACTTTGAGCGCATCGACAGTGCCATCTCGGCGAAGGCGAGCATGAACGGCAAAGAGATCTTCCCCGGGGCCGGCCCCATCCGCATCAACTTTGCCAAGCCGCCCTCGGCCTCCAACACGCCCGGCCACGATGGTGCATTCCCATCGCCCAGCCCCGATCCCTTCTCCAAGGGCCAGGACGGCGCCCAGGCCGCGCCCGCCGCAGCTGGCTCGGGCGATTCGGCAGCTCAGCTCGCCAACGTCACGCCCACCGTGCCGCCCCTGCATGAGATGACGTCGGACGTCATGTCCATCGTAAAGCAGTTTGGAGCCAATGAGGATGACACTTACCGCATCTCGCTCAGCGTGCAGCGGGCCATCCAGTTCACGAACTTCATCGATGAGATCCCTCCTATCAAGGAGCCTGCGCACACGCGTGTGCACGATGCGCCCAAGCTGCGTGATATCCGCAAGAGAATTGACAACCAGAGCCTATCGAACGCCGAGATCGAGAACATCGCTGTGGACATGCTCCCTGAGATCGCCGAGCTCGCGTCAGACTACCTTGGAAACACGGTGGTCCAGAAGCTCTTTGAGCACTGCTCGGATGAGCTGCGCGACGCCATGCTGGCCGAGATCGCGCCGCACATGGCTGAGATCGGCGTGCACAAGAACGGAACTTGGGCCGCGCAGAAGATTATCGACGTCTGCAAGACGCCCGCTCAGATGAACATGATCGTCGAGAACCTCCGCCCATACACGGTCCCGCTCTTCCTGGACCAGTACGGCAACTACGTGTTGCAGGGCTGCCTCAAGTTTGGTGCCCCGTACAACGACTTCATCTTCGAGACGATGCTGAGCAAGATGTGGGAGGTCTCGCAGGGCCGCTACGGCGCCCGTGCTATGCGAGCCTGCCTGGAAAGCCACCACGCAACCAAGGAGCAGCAGCGGATGCTGGCGGCTGCCATCGCCCTCCACAGCGTTCAGCTGGCCACCAACGCCAACGGCGCTCTGCTGCTCACCTGGTTCCTCGACACATGCACGTTTCCGCAGCGCCGCACCGTGCTCTCGCCGCAGCTGATTCCTTACCTTGTCCATCTGTGCACCCACAAGGTTGCCTACCTTACCGTGCTCAAGGTCATCAACCAGAAAGCTGAGGCAGATGCTAGGGACACGATCCTCAAGGCCCTGTTCTTCACCAAGAACGACCACATCCTGGAGGCGATCCTGTCGGACCACGCCTGCGGTGCTACTCTGATCTTCAAGGTGTTGACGACGCCCTTCTTTGACGAGAACATTCGGAGCCAGGTCGTCGAGAACGTGAAGACGGTTCTGGTCCGGATCAAGGCCCAGCCCTCGCAGGGCTACAAGCGTCTAATGGACGAGGTGGGCCTCTCCACTCGCAACGGGGGCGGCTCGCGTGATCACAGCTCCAACAACGAGCGTCCGCGCCCAGGCTCCAGGCAGGCCAGCATGAACGCTCACCACCGGGAGCAGCAACAAGCTCAGGGGCAGCAGCAGCAGTCTCAAGCTCAGCACAAGCAGCAGTCCCAGGCAGCTCAGACCCAGGCCCAGCAGGCCCAGCAGCAGGCGCAACAACAGACGCCTCCCCAGTTCCCCGGCGCCGGCCAGCAGTTCTTCAACCCCCTGAACCCGGGCGGCGGTGCTCCCGGCTTCGAGGCCGGCTTTGGGATTCCCAGGAGCGAGAGCGCAGAGCCCGGCATTCAGCAGTTCCCAGCGTTTGGTGCTCAGCCTGGCATGTTCCCCGGTGCCAACGGCCCTATGGCTGCCGTCAGCCTTCAGCAGCTTCAGTACCAGCAGAGCTTGCTGTCGCGTGCGACGCCTCCTATGGGCAACTACTTCCCAGCGGCCATGCAGGCTGGTTTCCCCGGCTTCAACAGCCCCAGCCCGTCGATGGACCAGTTCCGTAACCAGGGTGGCATGCCCAACGGCAGCCCGATCCAGGCGCCGGGCGGCCAGCTGCCAGGGATGCCGGCGGGCGCGCAGCTCGGCCAGGTGCCCTTTGGTGGCGCGCCTGGCTTCCCCATGCCGGTCGGAGCGGCTGGTGTCGGTGCTGTCGGCGGTGAGGGCTTTGGCTACAACGGCCTCGGTGGGATGCCGAATGCCGCCGCATACATGCAGCAGGGGCAGCAAGTCAACAACGCGAGGCGTGGACGTGTAAGCAACAACCGCAACCAACCCGAGGACCGGCGGCAGTGATGCCTACCATTCTTATACGATGAATCAAGAGACTGACTTTTGCCATCTTGCTCAATGAATAGCAACGATAAGCGGAATATGACGGGCTACTACTAAAGACATGTAAAACTCACACCAGAAACTAAAGCTCTGCTTGACCAGCTATTTCTTCATGGCCAATCCACTTCAACTTTTTTCATGTTTTCGATTTCAACTCCAGGTCTTTTCCAGGGATTTCAGGAACGGCAAGAGGGAGGGGCGCTACGTACTTGCACTTGTTTATCTCATGACTTGTCTATGTGTGCCTCGCAGAAGAGCCTGGCCTCTGCCGGGCTGCACCATCTTCATCTTGCCTTAGCATCCAACGTCTCTTTACATCCTCGACAGGGCCCGGGGTTTTCTTCTTTCCTGCTCTCTTTCTTTTCCCTGTTTTTTCTCTTTGTTTTCTGGACCGGCAAACTAGGGGCGGCAAAGAGAAAAGAAAAAAAAAGCCCACCAAACATTAGAGGAGAGACGTGCAGGCCGCTCTTACTCTTGGCGTGCACAAAGAGGGAGCATCTTTTTTTTTTTTTTATCATTATTATTAGGCCGTGGCGTGCTACTTTTCTTGTTTGATGTCGACATAACTCTGACCTTTCTCTAAGTTATGTCCCTTTCGTTATTACTTTTTGTCGAATCTGTTCCTTTTTTTGATGACCCAACTTGCTCGTCAAATCGATGCCTTCCTATCCGTACCAATCCATATATCATCATGACCATAGCCGCTAAACCGTTGTTTTCTGCTCTATTTGACTGCCCGGCCAACCAATCTGCGCGCTTGGTTGTTCTTTGATATCGTTGACCAAGATTGCCTTCTTCTCTTTCCGTTCTTAGCGTTGATTCTGCCGTGTTCCCGGACGTAGGGATCGCCGCCTCTCCGTCATCACACTTTCAACTCATTGCACACCCGTCTCGCCAGAAAGCTGGACCGCCCGGGGGTTGAGGCAAAATGGCGGCTTCTGTTAGCTGTGTTCGTCGATGTGTAGGATAGTAGGTGGATACGAGCGAATAACATGACCAAGTAAATCACCATCCAGAAATGGCTTCCCAGGCTGGAGGTTTAAAACGCGAGGACCTAGGACTCGTAACTCGAGTCAAATATCCATGACGAGGGGTTCTAATGGGTGACGTCTCTTGCGTGTCAGCAACACAAATAGACGATGAGGCCAGGGACACATTACTTCGGCCAAAGCGAGATCCACAAGTCAATCAATAAGAGCCTCTTCTGGGATTTCCGAATCTGATGAATCTATGAAAGACCAGTCTTGCTTTTCTTTTTCCCCTTCCCCTGCAAAGAGGCTCGTTATCCACCATCCACCTTCTTAAGTGTCGTCCCCGCTCGTCGCGCTTCCTCTCTTCCTCCGTGACATCTTGATATCCCCGGCACTCCTCTTATGCCTCGGATGTAGCCCACATCAGCAACTCCGGTTGAGGGGTCGGACGGGTAGGCCTCAAAAAAGAAAAAAAAAAAAAAGAAAAAAAGACAACAAGGTACCCCGACCCTTAGCAAAGGAAAAAGTTTTATCTCCCTGACTGAATTGCCCTGCCTTCTCTACCGAGATAAGGCGACAACAAGAATGAAAAGAGGGAGACCGGTACGAAAGTAAAAAAAAAAAAAAAAAAGACATGTAGAAGGGAAGAAACAGAAAAATGAAAAGAGGATGTTCCCAAAAGGGACCAGCACGAGGCCACGGGAGTGCAAGTTGGCCATGAGAGCGAGGCGCCCGCTCCGGCCGTGTAAAGTAAAAGGAAAAGAGAAGGAAGCCAGAAGATACACGCTATGTTACAAAAGCCATAAACCGCTGCAAACCCCCCGGGAGCCTGAAAGGTGGAAGGGATAGGCGCGCTTTGCAAATAATGGGTGGAAATAGAGAAGACGAAATTTGCGATGCGATGGGTCAAGATGTAAGTCAGGAATATTAAGTGGTGTGATGGTAAAAGAGGGCTGGGCCCAAGTGGACGACGGATGAAGCCCTTAAAAAACACACCATAGCGTTCGTTGTTCCCAAAAGATTGTCCGATGCCACCACCTGATCTCTCGTCATCAAAAAATGAGATGGGAGGTCTGTAATGAAGGAGAGTCAAGCTTGACCAGAACATGAAGGGCGAACGTCGTGTAGAGCATGATGCCTGTCTTTGCTCAAGTGTCGGTCCGAGGTTGCTGGGAACCCAGGAGAAGGCTATTTATGCGATCTCCATGCCATCGACATCTGGCTTGCTCGTTGAGCTCCCCCCTTTGACACTTCGGGCGTTGTCCTCGGCTGGGGACGTCGAGGGCGTCGGCATCGGGTCTCCAAAGCTGGACAAGACAGCGCCAGCAGCCATGATGGATGCAACATCCGACTTGTCCGCAAAAGCGGCAGCGCGAGGCGTAGACATGGCCTTTACTGGCGTGATGGTCTCGGTGTCGTCGGGCGCCGTAGCCATCGAGTCTACCATGTCGACGTCGTCGCAGCCCAGGTCCTGCTTCACAGGGCTAGTCGGCTCCGGCTCGGTGACAGGGGTGACAACAGGGAGTTCCTCGACCTCAGGGGTCGACTTCTCCGTACCCTCGGTGAGCTGGGGCACAGCGGCCGGGCTGTCAGCCGTGACGATCGAGGATGGCTCGTCGAGGTTCGCGCGATCAGCAATGAGCGTCGGCGGCGACGACGGCACAGAGTCTGGCGTGCCAATCAGCTGCTCGACCCGGCCCGTCAGCTGGGTCAGCCGAGCCAGCATAGCCTTGAGGCCAACCTTGTCGAGAGTGGTAAGGCCGTGGCCCTGCTCCAGGTGGACAGGGTTGGTGCGCGACATCAGACTGATGACATTGTCGTCGGCCCCAGCCAGCATTGCGTCGATAAGGAGACCGACACTATCGGAGGGCCCGGTTGCCGCGTTGGCAAGGCTTGACAGGCTGTGTGCTGCCTGGACATGCTCAATAGGGCGGGGATCGAAGTAGCCACCACTACTGGGAGAAGGATGCGCGTGGTCGCATAGAACGACCTCGGCGGTCGCCGAGGAGCCTCGCTCAGGCGCAACTGCCTTTCTGCCGCGCTTCCGATGATGATCCTTGGACGAGCTTCTAACACTGTCGACAAAGTCAAGAACGAGGCCACGGGCAGGCAGCCTTTGGTCGGCACTGACCAGCATATTGGAGGTCTGCGCGTCATCGTAGTCGTCATCCTCAATCTCAATGTAGCCGCTGTTCTTCAGACCGCGGCTATAAGCTGGGCGGATGGCTGACGCGCCCTTGACACGTCGTCGCTTGTGGGCGGGCGCCAGAGTGGCGGGCATGACGGCCAGGAGATCATCGACGTGGGCAGGGCACCTCCAGGTGCGCAGGACAGGCGGCACGGCCAGGGGCGGATCCAGACAGTCGAGGTGCCAGTAGAGGCTGCAGCTGTTGCAGGGGATGATGGCCCTGTTGGCGGCCGAGGGCGAGTCGCAGTAGTGGCACACGACGGCGTTGCCATCGGGATCGCGCACGCGGAAAAAGTCGGGAGCCTCCTCGTAGCCGCCGCGCCTCTTGGTCTTGGGGACGGCCGGAGGCACATCCTCGTACTCGCCGTCGGGGCCAGCGCGGACATCGACGAAGTAGTCGCGCACGTCGGCAGGGAGGCGGAAGGCGCTAGAGTTCCTCATGTTCAGGTCCGTGATAAGGTACTGGAACGAGCCGGAGCGGTGGACCATGCTGGCGGGATCGCGCTCGCTCAGGCACACGTTGCAGAACCACTCCTCGGGCAGGTTGGGCGCCTGCAGCGGAGGATCCACGCACTTGAAGTGGAACGACCGCGAGCATGTCTCGCAGCACACCAGCTCGCCATTGCCGCTGCACGACGCGCAGTAGTCGTCGTTGTCATCCTGTCAAGAGACGGTCAGCCACGTGATTCAGTGTCTGGACCGGACGGGCACAGAAAAGCTTGTGGTGGCGCGCAGTTGCAGCCGGGGGCTGATGGCTTGGGGGAGGAGAAGCGCAGCAGGAGATTTCCACAGAGCCAATAATGTGATGGAAGGTTGGGGCGGGCAGGGCTAAAAATGAATCGACGGGTAGCAGTAGAGCCAGGGCGTGTCTGGCAGGACTCGCAACGGGGGACTTTGTGGTCGATCCGGACTCGACGAAACAGACACACAGTGCCCACCCAGAACATAGAGGAAAGGGCAAAAAGATGGAAGCGAAGAGGGGAGTCGAGGCGAGCGATGCAGCATCGCCAAACATACCAGAGAACTGGGCGCGCCAGTCGGGGCTGGGCTGCTGCGCTCTCCGCTAGCACGAGGGAGTCCTGCCGAGGGGCCCGTCCGCTTCTTCATAGGACTAGACGAGGAGCGGCAATAATGTCAGCTAATATGCACCCCTAGTGAGGCCATCTGTGATGGCAGGCAGATAGAGAATCAAAAGACCGGCGCCTTGCAGCCGGCTCATCACACCCGCGGTAGCGTGTTGCCAGTGGGAAGGGATTGCGTCGACACCGTCGAGTTGGCGGCATCGGGTGGCTGTGATACGGTAAAATGCCATGTGACCGGCCGCCCATTTGCCGCCCAGAAAGCGCGGCGGGCAGCCAGGTGACGCAGCAGCCAACAAAGCAGATTGGGCAAAACAAGGGCCAGGAAAAACAGGTGGAAAAAAGCAACAGAAACGAACGTGTCAAGGAAAAAGCCATAGAGCCGAATAGAATGAAAAAAATGGCGCCACTCACGAGTTCTTGACACGAAGGCCAGTGCGTGCCTTCTTTGCAGGCCGAGGGCCCGGGGTTCCAGCGCGAGAGTTGACCGTCGACGACGGGGTAGGGGCAACTGGGGGCGGGAACGATGTCGACAGCGGCGAGAAGGTGTCGTCCTCAGCCTCCTCATGGGATCGCTTGCGCGCCGACCTGGTGCTCCGCAGCTGGTGCGCCGCTCTAGGACGCCGAAGCTGCTGGCCCGAGGAGGGCGTCGGGGTGGATACGCCGGCGGTGAGGCTGCCGCTAGCATCCGGAGCGGGTGCGGGTGCGGGAGAGGACTCCTGGGCGGGCTCGACGCCCGGGCTGTCTCCGCGACGAGAAAAGCTCTCGGAGATGGCGATGCTGTTGGTGACCCTGCGAGCGTCCCTGCGCAGCTTGGCCTTGGGATCGTCCTCGTCAAGCGCGCCCGTCTTGCTCGCAAACTTGGGCGGAGCCGACTGGGGCGGTTGAGGCGAGGAGGCCTTGCTGCTGTTGGCAGCGGTGGCACTATTGTTGTCGTTGTTGCCGTTATTGTTGTTGTTGGCGGCGTCGCGGTTATTCCTCGTTCCTCTCCTAGGAGCCGTAGCCGGGGGGTCACGGTTCTTCGCAGCAGTCGTCTTGGCGGCAGTTGTCTTCGCGGCGACGGCAGGCATGCGAGCTTCAGGCTGATCAGGTGTGTCGGCCGGGTTGCTGTCATGCACAGATGCGGGCGGAGAGTTTGGTGCGAGATTATTGAGAGGTGTAGGCGCGGGCGTGGGTGACACGTTCCCAGCTGTCTTTCTGGACCTGCGTCTACTGGCCGTGATTGGCTGGTGCGCCGCCACCCGTGCCCTGCTGCTGCTCCTCTGGGCACGCGCCGGTTCCGCCACCGCGGCAGAGTCAGCGACAACGCCGGCAGCGGCATCAGAATCGGCAGCGACTGGCTGGTCCTGCTTCTGTTCAGCCTGTGCTGTTGAGCGACGGCCCTGGTTCCTCGCTCGCCTGGCCGCAGTAGGCATTGGCGTCGGGGACGAGGGCGCAGGCGCGTCAGAGCCAAACACCTCCTCCTCTACCTCCCCGAGGTCCGACGGCGCCGACGAGAGTGACGACGTGCTATCAATGGAGCCGCCGCGCTTGCCACGGCGCGATCCGGGAGTCTTTGTGCCATTTGCACCGCTGCCTGGCACTGCTGACGAGCGAGTCTTTGTCGGCGTCTTCTGGTGGGCGCCACGACCGCCAGTCCTCTGCCTCTTGCTCTTGTGGGCATCAGGATCAGGAACGGGCACCCCAGGGGAAGCGGCAAGTGGCGATGCAGGTGGTGGGGGAGTCGCCAGCCTGGAGGCAATTTTAGCCAGGTCCAGCTTGACCATGTCCCGGTAGGGAGCGGGCTTGGGCTGGTGGGGCGGGGGGCGCGAGTTTGTGGACGGGGGAACGAGCGCGTAGCAGGCCTTGTTATCCTTCTTGCCCTCGCGCTTTTTCCGCTTGACCATCAGGAAGAATTCGGCGAGGGTGTCTTCAGATGCCTTCTGGTTGAAAACCTGGTCGAAAAGCTCCATCACGTGAGGGATGGCGACACTGTCATCGTAGAGCGAGCGGAGCGCCCAGGCCGTGGGGTACCGGAAATGACTGAGCGCCTGCTCCACAGCCACTTTTACTACCTCGCCGACCCTATCTGCGACCTCTTTGCTCTCGGCCGTGGCTTCCGGAGCAGGAGCAGGATCAGGATCAGCAGCAGCAGCAGCCGGTGCGGGGACGCTGTCGCCGAAGCTGTTGCCGCCGCCGTCGTCTCCATTTGCAATACCGTGACCTGCAGAACTGCCACCGATGCTTCCAGTACGGTTGCGAGTGCTGACAGGGCTGCTATTGCTGCTATTGCTGCTGGCGCTGTTGGGCACGACCTTGGACTTATGGTCGCTGCTTTGCGTTGGAGTAGGCGTAGTGGCTACCTGCCGAGGCGGCGGCGGCGGCTGCTGCTGCTGAGCGCCGCCTGAGCTGTGCCTGGCAGCCATGCTCTTGCGCGTGTTGATCTTGACGCGCGTCCCTGTCGCTTTTGGCTCGTCTTCGTGGTCGCCTTTTGCGGATGACGATGGAAGTGAGCGGCGGGTGAGGTGCGACATGACAGAGGTCTGACGGCCCTTCGCAGAAGCGACAGCGACCTCTGGTGCGTCCTCTTCTGCCGATGCTGCTGTCGGCTCCTGCTCAGCATCAGCAGCCTCGTCCGAAACCCGCGCGATATCTTTCGTTGGTGGCGTGGTGTCTTCGGCTGCTTGTGACGCCGTCTTTGCCTGTGCCTGGCCCTGGGCCTTTTGGTCGGGCGCCTCTTTCGTCTTTAGAATAATGCGACGAACTGGCTGTTCCTGGCTCTTTCTCGCCACTGCGGGCTTTGGCAGGGCGCCCAGCGGCGCCATATTCTCGACGACGCCGTGTCGCACCAGACCGGCCTCCTGGAAGCTGGCGCGGCTTTGGACTGCGGGCTCGAGCCACTTCTCCATGAAGGTTTGTTTCTTTGCCGAGTCGGAGGACGAATTCGCGGGCAGTTGCGGGCTTGAGATCCTCGAGCGCGTGGCTCGGGTTGTGCTGCCGGAAAACATGCCGGTTGGGTTGGTGGTGGTGGTTTGGGAGAGTCGGGGCAGACGAAGGAATTTTGGGGAGGTTCGGGCGAGGAGGGAACGCAAGCGGACGCCGCCCCCTTCTTTCAGCAGCAGCAGCAGCCCTCCCCCAAACAGCGTGCACGCTCTCCCGGTTCCGCGCCTGCGCACAATCGTTAGCACGCTGAAAAATGCTCGCAATCGACGGGTGCATCGGCTACTTACTGCTCGGCGCCGGTCAGGACATTTATCGTGGCTTGCCTTGTCGCCGTGCGGCTTTCGCGTTGGCTTCCTCGCAGATGGGACGCGTTCTGGGTCGGTGGTAAGGGGGTGGGAAAAAAAAGGGTTGAGAGCTTGCTGCCCACGAAATTTAGAGGGTCTCTGCTCGGGCGTGCTGTGCTGTGCTAGCAGCAACTGGAGCACACCCCTGGCCGCCAGACTCAGAGTGCCACAGAGCGCGCCCACCGGTCGGCCTGTGTGCCTGCTCGCTGCAGGCTGAGCCCGCGATGAGGTCAATCCGAGTTCCACGTCAGACTTCCCTCAGAGCCTGCTTCTTTCTTCCTTCGGCCTTGCACTATCGCCGTCGACCCTAGGCCCGACGAGATTCGCGCTTGGGCTGGCTTCGCTTCCCTTCTCTTACTTTCCGCAGCGTCTGCCTACCTATCTTACATGCGCCTCGGTTGACGGCCAGGTTCCAAACGTGCTTTTGTTGCCGCCTTGGAGAAATCGATCTTGACTTTGGTTTGCCTCCTGCGACCCTGCAAGATGCTGTCCTTTCTTTCCGTTCGTTCGTTGGTGTCCCTTTTATTTTTCTGGCCCCTGCCTGGAGACACGGTTCGGAGCAGGCACGCAGACGCACAAAGCACCCACTTCGACACGTAGGTTGAGTTCCCCTGCTTGCAGGTGCAGTTTTCCTATTGCCGGCAGCTGCGCCCAAATGAATCCAAATAAATGGGAAAAAGGAAACATATACAAATCAAAAGCATCCCCCTGACCGTCTTTTGCTCGGCTTGGCTCGCCCTGGATCCCAGATACCAAGAAGCTCACCCGCTCCCTCCCCCTCTCCCGTGCTCCGTTCACAATCCAGCTGGCCTAGGTGCCCGCACACCCACCCTTTTCTTATCCTCCTCGCCCGCCGTCGTGAACACATGCCCTTCTTGAAAACAAGTATCAAAACAGTAGGGGACTTTGAGTAAAGACCCAACCCCTTGGTGGGTGTCTTCGGAACCGGCGGACTGGATTTGAGACCACCCAAGACCCTGCGACATGATTCTCAGGGGTCAGGTGAATAAACCCGTTTTTGCTCCTCTATTTTTATTTGCCTCCATTTCCCAATCCCACA
The DNA here is from genome assembly GCA_000733355.1 of Falciphora oryzae. NCBI lineage: Eukaryota > Fungi > Ascomycota > Sordariomycetes > Magnaporthales > Magnaporthaceae > Falciphora > Falciphora oryzae. Next base: position 604,861 of record JNVV01000005.1, read on the forward strand.
CTGCGAACACGCATCGCTCGGGTGCACGGCTCCGCAAGATACCTGGCACCTGTTCAGCACGACACTCACCACCTGACTGGGAAAGGCCCTCATAAGACGGCCAGGGGTTCTCATCGCCTCGTTCTCGTTCCGCGAAATCGTCCAGTGAGACGTGGACCATCCAGATCTCACAAAGATCGCCGTTTTCTGCCTTGCACGTCGGGCGCCAAGACGGAGAGTGGGGGAGAGATTGTCACGCCTTCCGCGTCGGTCCTTGGGCCAACGCTGCGCTGCGGCGTTTCATTGTCGGTAAAGATCTAACCATGATTATGGAGTCAAGTTTCCCACCAAGAACAGTCTGTCGGGAAAGCAGTGCTTATCTCCATATGTTTTTTTTTTTATTTCTTTATTTTTTCTCGTTTCTCACCTTTGTGTTTGGTTAGTATCGCTTTCCCCCTCATCCTCTCCTTGTCTGCCATCCATATTTTGCTTTCCAAGCTGCTCTCGATACCACCTGTAGGGAGAGCCACTCGCAAGGTAGGTAAGCAAGCGGGGTGCAGCTGGCACGGTGCTGGCTACGCCGCTCACTCTTCACTCTCCTCCTCGTCATCCTCCTCCGACTTGGCCGCCGTCTTCTTGGCCGCCTTCTTCTTGGGCTTCTTCTTCTTGTTGCCCGTGTTCCGAGCAACGGGTTGCTCCAGGATCTTCAGGACCTCCTCATCCTCAATCTTCTTATCCGACTGGAACTTGCTCACATCCAAGGCCGGAGGGGCACCAAGCTTGGTGATGCCGTTCTTAGTGATTGCTACATGACTGTTAGAACTGTATCTGTCTCGCCACTTTTCGATAGGTCAGGGGATCTTACCAAGGGTCGTCAGCAGCCTGGCAACCTGAGCACCATCCTTGTCGCCCACGAGCTCGTATTGGCGGAAAACGTTGCCGCGCACGCACTCGACAACTCCCGACTTGGCGTCCCTCTCGTCCTCGAGCTGCCTTAAGCTGAAGGGGAAGGTGCCGAACTTCTTCTGCACCTCGGACAGGATCTTGCGCGAGGTCGGGCGTTTGAGGCCAAAGGTTGTGGTGGTGCGGCGGTGCAACGTGGCTCTCTGGTCCAGCTGCTTGACCTTTCCGCTGCCCAGGCTCATGCCCATCTCGACACCCCAGACCTCACCGGTCTCGGGAACACCCTCACCCTTGGCGCCCTCGCCGGGCGCGATGACAATCTTCTTCTTGCCCTCAATCTCGTTGCGGTCAAACAGCCATGATGTGGTGCTCTCGACGAGGCTGACGTCGTAGGACTTAGCAACCTTCTCCAGTAGCGACGTGATCTTGGATTGCGTTGGGGCCTTGACGGCAGCCGCCTTGGCCTTCTCCTCCTCCGTTCCCTGGGCCAGCAATCCAGGGGGGATCATGAGGCGCAGAAGAAGCTCGTTGGCGTAGTGGTTCGCCAGCATAAGGTCGGCAGTGCGGCCGGAAACGACGTCCTCGGCACCAACAATGACGGTGTCGCAGACTATGGACCCAAAGCCGTCAATCTGCGCGCCAAGCTGGATCTTGACGGGCTCTCCCGCTTGCAGCTCCGTGGCGGCCTCGGCCTCGTCTGTTTTGAGTGGGGTGTAGGGCGTCACGTAGGAGCTCGGCGAGATGGTCGTTGGATGGGAAAATCCCTTGGTGATCTTCTTTCCTCTGTAGACCTTGGCGATCTCCTCCTCGATGAGCTGGTCTCCCTTCTCGCAGATGTCTACGATCTTGGCGCCAGCAACACAGAGAGCGGAAACATCCTTCAGGACCTTCTCGGAGATCTGCGCGGCAGTCTTGTACTTGGTGAGGGTGTCGGGGTTGTTGAGGGTATAGTCTGGCAGCAGAGCCGGGAGGCGTCAGTGATTGGAGCAGGGTTTGCGCGGGCAGCAGCAGCAGTAGCAGCAGTAGCAGCAGCAGCAACAACAGCCGCAGGCGAAGCACGCGAGCTCCCAAGTGGGCGGGTGCTTGTGGTTCGCGAGGCCAGCCTTGGGGAGCCACCGAAAAAATGACCAAAGAAAACAAGGGACGAGAGTACGAATACTCAAGAGGAGCTGGGCTCACTAACCGATCTCCTTCTCGTCGGTCGCCATATTGAATGCGTGGTAGCCGGGCTGACTTGCTTGCTGGAGAGGGCTAAGGAATGCGGGACGGAACGAATGAAGACACTGAGGTGACCTGGGCCGAGTCCTGGTGGTGCAAGACTGAGCGGGAGAAGTAATGTGCACAGCAGCCGTCGACGAGGAGGGGTAGGTACGGCAGGTATTTGGGCCAGGTTAAGCTATTTCGTGGAAGCGGGGGAGGGGGATTTCTGTGCGCTTTGGGTCCTAGTGCTTTTGGCGCTATCCGGTCTGGTACCTCGCGGGGCGCTGTGACCACATTCAACTCTCAGGTACCTCGCTACCTCGGACCTCCTTGAACAATCCCTTAGCTGACTGCCGCAGCATCACATAGATGTTGACGAAGTCCATTGTTCCGGCTCCACCAGCGCCGAAATGGCCCAATGAGCACAAAAGGCTGCATCGAAGCCCTCGTCTCGTCTGGCTGTCAGGTTCGTCATCGCGGCTCCGTTTCCGAGTCAGGGAGTGGTCCCGTCGCGTGTTCATGCGCAGACGGAAAGGTTATGCCTTTCAGCCAGCCCGGGGATTCGACCACACTGCCTCTAGCCAGGACAACGCTCACCCATAATCTATCAGTATCGCAACCACGTAGGCACGGTCCCCCAGCCCGAATTGGATTTGGATTCCCCGGCTGGCGGCGGCGACTGTCCTCTTGTTCGACGAAGAACACTCATCCCCAGCTTATGTGACCATCCCACGCGTTCTGGCCGACCGCAGTCCGACCTCCCTGGCCGCCCCAGAGCGCGTGATGGGTGCGCCAAGTATCAAAGGCACCCCCCTGTCGATGCGTCGCCCAACCAGGCTAGCACGCAAGGCACGCCACAAGAGTCGCGGTTGGTGCGAGAGATATCGGGAGTCTTGGCGTTGGGCGCCTCGGTATACTGCAGACACGGAGATGGATTGTCTGTTGGATAATTGCTGTTCGTTGGATGATATAGATACAGACATCTGCTTGAGTATTCCAGACGGTAGGTATATCTGCCCGTGTGCTGTTGGAAACCGATGCTCGCTCTGTCCGGCGGCTCGGGTTGGCTTACGCAACATGTCGAGCGTGGCTGCGGTGGATTCAATTCGCCTGCCTTATTTTTTTATTTTGCGAATGGACCGCCCCAGCTGGCAGGGGAGCCGTAGTAGGACGGTACAAGCAAGCCCCGCAACGCCGCCCCTGAAACAGTTGTATCTGTCTAGCGCGCCCCGATCCGACGTGTCGTGCTCGCCCCTTCTCGCTTGCTATAGGCTTGACTCTCCAGCCTTCCCGACGCGGCAAAGGACTTTTCTGACGGCAGCCAGCCTCACCGAATCGCCGCCGTCCGCCCACCCGCCCATCCATCCCAGAGCTCCCTCCAGCCTGCGGCCCGGTATTGACCCGTTCAGTGACGCAAGGGCGGTCGACTTTGAGGATTGACTCCTCTGCTGTCGTCGCGCCGCTGCGGCGACGTCAATCAACCGATCCGACGGCCCGCGAGCTGCGCCGTCGAGCCCCCGATCGCATCGCCTCGGTCGCATCTCCTCGCCCTCGCGGCGCCCAGAATCCAGACATGGCCACATCTCAGGCCTCGGCCGCGTCGCCGCCTGCCGCGAACCCTAACGCCGCCGCGAATGCTGCCAGCCAACCGTGGCCCGCCGCGACCCCCGCCGGCGCGTCGTCTTCGTCCTCGTCCTCGTCGTCCTCCTCGACCGCTCCCCCAGCAACATCTGACCCGGCCGCCGCCAGCGATAAGCCACCCGCCGAGCCCGCCGCGACGAAGACTCTACCGACCAGGACTCGGGACTCGCTCAACGTGCTCCTCCTCGACCAGTACACGACGCGCGACAGCCTACACCAGGCCGCGCTGGTGCGGCAGCGCGAGACAGCCAAGGGCGCCTTTGACAGGGCTCACGACCGTCTACTCGACTTCCACGACGTCCGCAAACAGTACAATCCCTTCCCCGCGCGCTTGTACGGCGAGGGCTACAACGGCTTTGGCAATGGCTACACCCACTCGGGCAACGCGGGCCCCCGCATCGTCTACCCCCAGGACAAGCCGCGGCCGGGCAAGCGGCAGACCCCCGGCTTCAAATGCACCCGCAAAGACATGCGCCAGCAGGCCGAGCAGCACGAGGAGCTGGTGCCTGTCCGGATCGACGTCGAGTACGACCGGGTCAAGCTGCGCGACACCTTTACGTGGAACCTGCACGACCGCCTCGTCAGCGTCGACCACTTCTCGCGCATGCTGCTTGAGGACCTCGGCCTCAAGGACCCGGCGTTGTACGGGCCCGTACTAGACCAGGTCATCGCGCAGGTCAACGAGCAGCTACAGGACTTTTATCCCACCGTTTTCTCCGAGGAGGATGCGCTGGACCCGGAGCTGCCGTACTCGGCCTACAAAAACGACGAGATGCGCATCCTAATCAAGCTCAACATCACGATCGGCCAGGTCACCCTAGTCGACCAGTTCGAGTGGGAAATCAACAACCCGCTCAACTCGCCCGAGGACTTCGCCAACGGTATGGTGCGCGACCTTGCCCTGTCGGGCGAGTTCGCCACTGCAATAGCTCACTGCATCCGCGAGCAGAGCCAGCTGTTCACCAAGAGCTTGTATAGCATTGGCCACCCCTTCGATGGCCGCCCCGTCGAGGACCCGGATTTGGTTATGGCCTTTCTCCCCTCGCCAATCCCCTCCGTCTTCAGGCCACAGCAGCAGGCAAAGGAGTATGCGCCCTATCTTTACGAGCTCACCGATGCCGACCTGGAGCGGAACGAGGTCACATTATCGCGCGAACAGCGGCGTCAGAAGCGCTCTGTCAACCGTCGGGGCGGTCCGACACTGCCCGATCTCAAGGAGCGGCAGCGCACAATCCGGACACTCGTCGTGTCATCGGTGCTGCCCGGCGCCGCGCTTAGTGTCGACGACAGCCGTCTTTACAAGAAGACTCTCATCGCAGGACCCGGTGGGTCTCGTAAGAGAGGCGCCAGGGACGGGGACCTGTCCGATTCAGACGAGAGCGACGACTCGGCACCAGACTCTCCAGCGATGGGCGCGCTCACAGGCACCGCTAGGACCCGTGGCCTTCGTGGCGCCGCCGCCACTGCACAGCAGAGGATGGCCAACCTCGGTCGGTCCGAGACTCCAGAGGCGTCAGGGACTATATACCACCACCACGAGACGCGGACGTCGCGGCGCTTCGTTCCGCGCGACGCGAGGGATTCCACCGAAGACCCCCACTCCCTCGTCGTCAGGCTTACCATTCCGAGCCATCGTCTACGGAGGATCCTGCAGGGAGAAAGGATCAGGCTGTCGACACCAGCCGGGTCGCAGACGCCTTCGCAGACACCGGCGATGCCGCCCGCCCGCGCGCCGAGCGTCTCCAACGCACCAGGTTCTATGGGACCTCCTCCGTCGACGCCGTCCGCAGCCGCACAAAGCCTCCCGCCAGGATCCCCTGCTGCTGCCGCTCTTCCACAGGCCCAGCTCGGGCGTGTTCGTGCGCCTTTGCCTCCATCAGCTACGGGCGAGCCGCTGCCACAAGCGGTATGTCTCGAGGGAGCACAACATCTCGCCTCTCTTTTCTTTTACTCCTTTTCTCTTCTGCTTATCTGTATACTAACTCTGGATAAAACTTTTCTTAGCCTGCTGTCCCTGACTGGCTTACCGGCGCGATAAGAGGCCTGGAAGAAACGTACCCGGACGACTATTTCGAGGGCACGATGCGCTACTGCGCGGTCGACCGAGACTCCAACCGGGTTGTCTCGATGCCGACGACAGATCAAATACCACCAAACATCGTGTTCTATTTTATCCCGCGGATCAAGTGTCTGGACTGCCCCGGCAAGCTCTACACCCCGGGTCCGGGCACCACGGCCGAAAACTTCGAAGTGCATCTGAAGAACCGCGCGCACCGCGAAAAGGTGAACCAGCGCACAGGAAAGTAAGTTGCGAGCACCTGAACCATCTCCATCCAGCGTCAGATACACGGGCGAGCCTTGCTGACCCAGGTGAAACCACCATCAAGCAGAACCCTAGAGCAGAGGCCGAAGCCCCCAACCGAAGCCTCCTCCATCACTGCGGCTGGCGCGCCCGCTGCCGCCAGCCCCCCTGCTCCCGCGGCCCCAAATCAGTCCCAGGCTTAGTTGTCCAGGGTGATGGGGCTCGGCGGTTAACACGAAAGGGACGCCGTCTTTTTTGCTCGTGGCCGTGGCGCGAGGCACGTCTCCAGATCTGGCGGTGCACCACCGCCTGCGGAAGACCGGTGTGACGACAACTGCGAGCAATGACCCCAGTTGCGGCACTGCCATGCCCATGGCCTCGCCTGGAAGCACGCCAACCATCGCCACTGAAAATGGGATTGGCCGTTGGTCGTTGGCAAAGATGAAAGGCAAGCTGGCGATGAATGGGCTAGCTTGGGTTTTAATGCAGCCCAGGAAGCCTCTTTTGAGTGTATATCTAAACAGTTGTAAATCCCTCCCCCTTCATTTTTGGGCGTACCACTTTATCACCTGCATGCGGCAAAGTTTTTGGATTCAGGGGCGTCTTGGGGAGGGCTCGCTTGGAACATTACTTTGCCGCTTCCTTTACACCCACACTCTTAGTGTACTTTTTTTCTGGTTACTTCACAGTTGTATTTAAAAGGCGCGCGCCCTCCCTGGAGTCTGGGTATATATTACTTTTGGTTGATGTGGGAAGCTAACCGGACGGTTTCTGTTTTCATTGCTTCTCTTCCTCCTCCCCATTTTTTGGTTCTGAAGGGAATGTTCAAGCCGGCTCTGCGTCTTGTCCAGCTGCCTCGTTCTGTGTTCTTACACCGTGTCCATATTCGCTGAGCAAAAGGAGGTTGGTTTTGAGGTGGCGAGCCCAATGGCGAACAGAATAAAAGAGAGCATTCGAAAGCCCGCTAGACGCTGGCTGCCTGTGGGACTCCGGGTGTAATTCGCATTGGATAACTATATACAACAATTGACCGGACAACACAGGGACGCAGGCCAATCATGACAGCACAAGCCACCGCTCGGTGATAGCCCTCGCGCCCTCCATGTCCCCGGTGGTGAGGCAGTACGTCCGCATGTTCAGGGCCGCCTCGAGGACCAGATCCTCGCGGCCCCCGGCACGGCGACGACTGCTGCTGCTGACGGCCGCAGCATCTCCCGCCGCCGCCTCCACCTCGGCTAGGACCTTGCGGTAGTAGGCCACGGCGAGGTCGTGGATGCCCAGCAGGTGGTAGGTGCGGGCGACGTTGAAGTGGGCCTCCTGGCGCTCCTCGGTTCTCGCGGAGCGGGAGCGGGCGTCGTGGTAGCGGAACAGGTAGGCGAAGCCCTGCATGAGCGAGTACTGGCGGTTCTGGGACTGGCGCTTGAGCGACCAGTGCACGTAGGCCAGGGCCACGACTAGGTTGACGGCTGGGTTGTCCGGGTCCAGGGTGCGGGCGCGCAGGAAGTAGGCGAGCGCGTACTGGTAGCTCGTCGAGCTGAAGAGGATGCAGCCGTACATGACGAGCAGGCACGTGTCGACCGTCGTCGGGCCCGACGCTGCTGCTACTGATGTCGCTGCTGGTGCTGGTGCTTGTGGCGCCTGCGATTGCACTGAATGCTCCTGATCCTGTAGTTGTGTCTCGGTGTCCATTGTCGACTCGGTCGTCTGTGGTGGAGGCAGCAAAGCACGTTCACCTACAGCAACTACCCCTCCTGACGGCCCTCCCGCACCTCCCGCCGCGGTCCCCTCGCGGGCCCGGGCGGCCACAATGTCGTCCATCTGCCGTATCTGGCGCAGCATGAACTTCTGGGACGGGCCGGACTGGTACCAGGTGGACGAGGTCTGGCAGAGCCTGCAGAGGGCGGCGAAGAGCATGTACGAGTCGGTGACGAAGGAGTTCTGGTTGATGAAGTAGCGGGCAACGGCGACGCAAGTCTCCTCGTCGCCGGCGTGGACGGCACACGAGGCCCACGCGAGGTGGATCAGCATCATGCTGTCGCGCGCCTTGTTGTAGACGATGGAGTCGCGCGCCGACTGGCACACGGCGTAGGCGTCGCCCGTGCGGCCCTGCTGCGCCAGACCCACGGCGTACTCGAGGAAGAGGTCGAGCCAGTCGTCAAAAGGGATGCCGCGGTGCTCGTGCCGGTCCAGCTGCTGCGGCGTCGGCTGCTCCTCGCCATCGGCCTCCGCGGGCGCGAGCTTGCTGTGCAGGCGCTTGGCCAGGTTGGTGATGGACACGTCCTTGCCCCTGTTGACGGGCTCGCCGTCGATCTTGAAGAAGTTGCCGTAGCCCAGCGACGAGACGTACTTCTCCCACGAGTAAAAGTCGCGGAAGGACCGGAAGTCGTCGACGAGCTCCTTGGCCGCCCCCATCCACTCGGCCATCATGCCGGAGCCGCCGTCGTCCTCGCGCGCGGCCGCCATCTCGGCCTTGAGGCGCCGGCACAGCTCGAACTTTTCCCTGAGCCGCGCCGCAACCTCCTCCTCGAAGCGGCGGCGCGTCGACTTGTCGCCCAGCCTGCGCGGCCGGTACTTGCCCCTGCCCGTGGACCGCGTCAGGCCGTGCCTGTACTTCCTCGGCTTCTGCACGAGCTTTCCCCGGTCGAGGATGAAGCGGTGCGTCTCGTGGCTCTGCTCGCTGTGGCCAGCCTCGAGTGAGAGAGCCTCACCAACCAGGCGGAAGGCCTCGTCGCGCTCCTGGGCCTCCTCGTACATCTTGGCCAGTTCATAGCGGGCATCGATGTTGTCCTCGTCGACCTCGAGCGCCGAGATGAAGCAGTCCTCGGCCGCGGGGCCGTCCGACAGCTGCAGGTGGCACTTGGCCCGGCTGACAAAATAGCCGGCGCCCAAGGGCGGCTCCGCCAGTTCTCTGTACATGTCGTAATAGGAGAGGGCGAGTTGGGGGTTGTTGTTCTCGCATAGTTCGTCAGCGATCTCCTTGGCTATCGCGGGGGTGTACGCTAGCGCCTCTCGGATGCCAAGATCCTCGGGGTCTAGCCAGGAGAGATGTCTCTGTGCACGATAGATGCTGTTATTAGTCTTGTCCCGCCAATGTTCTTGACTGCGAAAAACTTACCATGGCCTCGTCTTCCATTTTCAGCTTTAGGCGGTAGACAGCGAGCTTCCCCCTGAGATCCAGAGGCATACCCTGGCCGTAGCTGGCTGGGCCGTAGACGTCGGCATAAAAGCTAGGGAGGTCCTGTCGTCGCTTATCATCCAGATCCCACTCCCTGTCGTCGCCACATTCATCCCAGACGGTGTCGTTAGGCCGCCCGAGCAACCAGCGCGCCAGCGACATAAGCCAGCGGGCAGCCTCGGCATATTGTCCCAGTGAGGCCAGCAGCTCAATGAATATCCTGATGTCTATCCAGTCGAAGACCTCCTGATCGTCAAGCGGCTTGCCGGCGCGGGCGTGGTCGATGCAGCAGCGGTATGCTTCGACGGCAGACTCGATGGCCTCCTTGGCGCGGCGGGCGTTGAAGGCATGCTCGGCCAGGTTCCGCACGGCCCGGAGGTTGTGGGGGCGGGCCTTGAGGTAGTCAAGGTAGGCGACGACGGCCTTACCCGAATCGCCCAGATCGGCTAGGATGTCGGCCTTAGCGAGGCGGGCGACGAGGTTAGTCCTGTCGACCTGCAGCAGGCTCGTGTAACATTCCATGGCGACCCTCAGGTTCTCGGGTGAGGAGCCGGGGCTGCCGGCCGGGTCGGGGATGCGCAGGGCCAGGTCGGCCGTGGCCAGCCACAGGTGGACATCGGTGCGGGTCAGCGAGGCCTGGATGCGCTTCGCCTCGAGGGCATGGCGCCAGTCGCCGCGCTCCTCGTAGACTGTAGCCAGGATCCCCCAGGCGGAGGGCACCTCGGCGTTGAGCCGGATGGTCTCCTTGGCGGCCAGCAGGGCCTCGTCGTATCGTTCCTCCAGGAAGGCATTGGTGGCGGCGCTGACGAGCACCTTGATCTCGGTCGGCAGCTCCTTGACCTTTCGAGGGGCCCTCTTCGGGGGTTTGCGGACGGCCTGGGGCGAGTGCGGCCGCTCGTCTGCAGGCTCTGGGTCTTCCTCAAAGGTCTCGAGGAAGGCGGTCCTGTCGGCGTTTGCCCGGTCGATCTGGTCCTGGACCCTGAGGTATTCCGAGTCGGCATCCGAGACATCGGACGTGCCCGCATCAGACTCGCCATCGCCATCGTGGTTGCCCTCTGGCGGATGGTCGTATGGCTCTTGGCCACCCATGGCGCGACCCATGATGAGGTTATGGAGACGCTGTAGCGGAGTGAAAGCTTAGGTAATTCGACATTTTATCTCCAGAGATTGGCGCCGAATCTTACTTCCGTTGATCAATCAATAGGACGAGCCCGAGCTTAAGGTTGCCGCAGAGTGTGTTCTATGAGAGTTGGGGTCAATGAAATGCGCGGCTGAAGGTTTGAATCACACAAAGTGCAGCACCACTCATGAAATACCAACCAGAAGCACCGCCAACCCTATGATCAAATGCGATCAACTACTGCGTCAGACGGATCCTTTAATTTGTTACAGTACGTGGCTAGGTAGGGTACTAGGTGTGTATGCAGGTATCTCTTGGTCATAAATATCAGTTGATGCTCCGACAGCCCGTTACTTCTGAGATATTGACACTGCGACATTACCACATCTACATAATTCCACAGCGAGTGGATGACTAGCACATACGACCATACCCACTGGAATATACGGGATCCCGTCCGCTCTCCCCTAGTCAAACCAGTGAAATGGGCGGGCGGTCGCCCTTGTTCCCCACTCGACCAAATGACAAAAACGACGCGACCGTACCACCGTTTTCCCGTCGTCGACGAAATGGCCAAAATACCAGAAATCCGGCGCCTTACAACCAACGACCGTTTTTCCTTCGATGCGCTGCCCTGCCGCCACCATGGATAATTGCTGCCTAACTCCTGGTTTCGCCAAACCCTTTATTAAGGAGAGGGGCGTCGCCCTTTTTCCACCCGCCCTTCCTTTTTTAACCCTCGCTTCCCGTTATCCCGGTTATCTACCGTCCCTTGGTTTTTTGCTGCTGTAGGCGCCGAGATGCGGCCTACACAACGGCGGCGAAAAAAGCGATGCCATTTTCTACGTCGGCGCCAGGTGCTCCCGTCACCATCACGAGGCGGTTCCAAAACTTTAAGGGTAACAGGGTAGAAGAAAGGCGCCGGGATTAGGCGTAGTACTAGGTGGCTGGCAATGTGAACGAGCCCGAATCAGCGATCGAGTAAAGCTGCGACAACGCTGGGGTACGTAAGGGCAAGCGCGATCTCTGTCCTTGCGGACGGATGCGGGAATCTTGCCCAAGACATCGTCGTACTCCACAGCCCAGGTATCAAGGCGTTCGCCCGCGTCATGTCAGGACGATGGAGGCGGTGCCGCACGCACGACCGAAAGGGTGAAGGCGAAGACTTGTGCGACAGCAGTACAGTAATGATTGTTCTCGTCATCGTTGAAAACATCCAGGTTCGGCACGTACACTTGGTAAAGGACTGTGTCAGGATCGTCCAGGATGTAGAAAACGACAAAGGCCTGCCCCGTGCAGGTATACCCGTACTGGATGCCTTTGCCGATCATGTAGGAGAAAAGCTGGGTGACACCGGCGGCGACGAGCGCCATCGATACGGATACGGAGTGCATCGCGGGGTCTGCGGGGCGTCACTTGACGCAATGTGCAGGACTTTGCAACAAGACGTGTACGGCATGAGCCGGCGAAATGGGCGTCTCGCATCGGGATTCTCTGTTGACGAGTTCGAACGCCAGCGTCCCGGCCCAGATCCCGCCCGCATTCGCTGAGACGTCTGCCGTGGTCAGTGGAGAGTGTCACGGACCGGCACAACGGTCGCATGTAATCTACTAAATAGACCTTAGAATTGAAGATGGAGGTGGAAAGAGGGAATCAACAAAGTGGGTGTGCTCGTGCCCGCACCTGACCGACTCACGCCACGCCACGCCACGCCATGACAAAGCTCATGGTGAAAGTGGTGGGATTCGGAGTCCTCGACCCTCGCTTCTGGCCGCCCGCCATTGTCTACCACCCCCTTTCGGTGCGCTTGCACGTTTCGCTGATATCTTTATTTTCCGGCTTTTTTTCTTCTTTTTTTTTGTTACTTGCAGAGCGTCGCCGATCGAAGAAGTAGAGCAAAAACGAGAAAAAAATACACATCTACGGAGATTTGCAACTACACTGGTAACAAAACCCCAAATCGGGCACAGACCCGCTACCCCACAACAGGCACTAGTATTTTCCCACCAGTCCCAAGTCCGCTTTGATACCATGACTTTGCCCCGGGTCTGAGGGTATCTGCCAGCGGACGGATATTCCGCGTGGAAGTCTTTGTTGTAATCACCAAGTGCAACTTCGCAGTCCTGGGCCCCGAGCGCGAGCAAGAGTTCGCAGATCCACGCAGATGACTTTTTCCTGGCCACAGCGACGGGCATTCTCCGATCCTTCGCGGCCCGGACGTCCCACGGACTTTCCAGTTGCACCCCGGCCTCCTGAACGAGCATCTTGATCAGTCTTGGGTTGTTCAGCTCGATTGCGCATGAGAGAAGCCATTCCCCAAGGGACGTCTGGTCGTCCATATAATGGTAGTCGGATCCGTAGAATGTCGGCCTGTACTCCTCCGTGTGGGGCCTGGGCTTCCGCAGGCCCCTGACGTGCAGAACTCCCGGGTATCTCTGTAGCATCAAGCGAACCAGGCGCTCTTGCCCACAGGCTCCGGCCACGCCGGTAACGTAGGCGATTGTTAATTCCCGTGGCACTGGGCTGTACTTTAGGAGAATCTCGACGATGTGCTCGTGGCCCCTCGAGGCTGCGGCCATAAGGGGTATGTGATCGACCCGGGCGCATTCCATGTTTGGATCCGCCCCCCGCTCTAAACCCAACCGTACCAAGCGAGCATTGCCTTGGACTGCGCCAATGCCAATGGGGAGAAATGTGGCACCCCTGGGTTCCTCAAACTTTTCGGGTGCATCTGCTGGGTAAAGTGACATGCCGTTGGCGAGAAGGTAATTGACCACTTCTATCTGCCCGTGGCGGCAAGCCTCAAACATCATGGCATGGGCCAAATCAGAGTGATGATCCATAAGATGTTTTCCGGACTCGTCGAGCATTAGTTGGATGAGACCCAGCTTCCCCGAGCGGGCACCGGCAACGATGGAACGGTAGTATTCGACGGAATCGGTGGCCAGACGATGCTCCGGCCGCATGAGGCATCTAGAAATCTCTTCGTGGCCTCCAAGCATTGCCGCGAGAAGTGCGCTGTGGTTGGGCTCCCGCGTGTTAAATGGGTGGCTGGGCAGCATGTAGTCGATGTGTTGCAAAGTGTCGCCGAGCTCGATCCTCGGGTAGTATGGCCACTTCCGTCGCAGCTGGTACGGGTGGGCATTGGTTTCGTGCGGATCGGCTCCGACCTCGAGAAGATAGCGCACGATCTCCGTATGGCCCCAGGCGGCGGCCACCTGAAGTGGTCTGCCCAGGTGTGGAGCTTCCTCGTTGGCATCGGGCCTGGAGGGCAAGGGGTTGCCGAGAAGCGCTCGGACCAGTCCAAGGTCGCCAAGGACAATCGCACCAACAAAAACATCCTGGCCAATGCCTTCATCGGCATCGTCTCGTGACACGCACTCGCCAGGCTCGCCCGCCCCGGGATCTGGCTCGGAGCATTCGTGCTTTTGAATTTGGTTGATACGAGCTTTCGGAAAGCGGCCGACGACAGCTTCTGCTATCAACAGGTGACGCTGTCGTCGCGTGCCGTCGTCGTCCTGGCCTTCGCGGTCGATCAAGTGGTCCAGGGCTTTGTTGATAGCTGCAAGGGCAGCCAACACGGGGCAGCTGGCAGTGGCATGGGCTCTTGCCAAGAATATCTTGGCCTTCAGCGACGCGGGGATCCTCGTCACCAGGCCTTCGGCAGCTGGATCATCGTATTGGATCACCTGGCTGTAGCAGAGCGCATGGATGACAGCAGCATCAAAGGCCCCTTGGCAATGTCAGTCGTGGCCCGTAACGTTAGTGTGGAAAGAGTCACTTGCTATTAACGAGTCTCAGGCGCACGGCTTTGCAGAACCCGATATCGACGACGAGCTGCTCGATAATCGGCAAGAAGCAATCGCCGAGCAGGCCTTTGATGTCCAGGTCGGTTCTCACCAGGCTCGGCTCTTTTGTCTTGGATTGCATGCAATCGGGTTGTGGATTGGGCCTGCTGCCGATTGGTGTCCTGGAGTCCAGAAACCGAAGGTCAAGCTTCCGGGGCAGACCGCCAGACGTGTCTTGGAGAGCTCCTGACATGGCGCAATATGGCGTCGCATGCAAGAATGAGATCTTACTCTCTAGGTTCTTTGAAGGCGTTTTCGAAATCGATCCGGATGCAATCTGGCTGGGCCTATGTCGCGACGAAACCGAGGCGAAAGATTACTGCCGAATTTTCCTCCAAGACCACGTCAAATATTCCGAGCGGCCTGTCTTGTGCCTCGGTCCGGAAGAATCGAAGCTCGAACGATCTGTGAAGGCAGCCTACAGCGTTTAGAGTCTTTGGAGAACCCTTGTGCTGGCAGCCAACGGCACCGTTCTCGAGCAAAAGAGGCGCGCCGATCCCGACCGTGCAAGTCAATGGATATTGACGTGTAATTATGGCAAAAAGTCGCCTGGATCCGGACCCGTCTGGCAGATTGCTTACGTGCGTTACGTCCCTCACCGTTTACCTTGTTTGCGTTATCCTATAACCCGCTGACACGAAATACTGCGGCAGTGGATTGCAAATTCCCTGAGCCGCGAGTACGGCCTCACTCGCGAGCAGTCGTTCACCAAGGCTGAAGCGACCGACCGGGATATTCTCCTTTTCCTTACCACTCTGTGGACCCGTGCGAACGACATTCCTTGTAGTCGCAGGACTCGAGTTGCCGCACTCCGTGATCCTTATGGCCAGCATAGGCGGATTTCGACCAGGTACCCTGTTCAGTTTTCCATACAGCCATGTCCGCCTGGCCGTGGTCCGTGACCCCGAAAGCACGCAAAGGAAGCTTGTGGCAGAGATCACCATACGCCAAAACAAGCTAAAAGACGATGTGATTCGCACGTTGCAAAAAGACAAGTAAGTGCCCAGCTGTTATTCTGCGCTCTCTTTTCCAGGCTCCCGCTTTTTTGGCCTACACCATCTCACGCCGTGTCTTTGGTTAGGGCTCATTCTCGGTGGTGCCCATCCCATACCAAATCTGTTGCCTCGCTACCCTCATCGCCGCCCAGGCAATCCACGACAACGCTTTCAAAACCCCATTTGGGTCTTTCAAAGAACTACTCGAACGGCCCAACATGGAAGGTGTCAATTACTCCAGTTGGACTGGGGGAAGAAATGAGAGTCGCCAAATCTTCCCGTGAGCTACGACATTGCGTGGCCGCTTTGGCATCGCACGCTTAAAGTGGCCGGTTTGCGAAAACCAGTACGTTTTTATGCAACCCGAGTGGGCGCTGGCCTTAGGCTTAATGGTATGTATGGCATCCAGTTAAGCGACATTTGCTTTATATTTTCGGCAGCTAATCGTTCTTTTAGGAGCTCTCACGGGAGCGGTACGCAACTATGTGCTTTCCAGCTCAATCGAGGTATACGAGCGTAACTACCAGCCAAAACATATTGCCGCCGACATCACACGCATCGCTTTCGGCGAACGTGCAGGGAACAACGAGGAACCCTTCAAGTTGATGCGCAACTTATTCCTCGGACGGGATGCGAACGCCCCGATATATCCCACCAAAGCAGAACTGGACTCACTCGAAAAGAGGAGGGACATGCGCGACCTCCGTGCTACATACAATAAGCTCAAACAGGACACATCGCCAAAGGCAAAGAAGGAGGCAAACCGGGTCTCAGCGAGAATTGGGAAGCTTATCAAGGATCCGTCCGCACTAATAATGCAAACGAAAAGAAGGGAATACTTTCAGGAGGTCGACAGACTGAGGGCGTCCGGGTCGTCGACAGCTGACCTGCACGTCCCAGCCATCAACCCCCGGAAAACCCCTCACGCGAAAAGCGGCCGCGCCGCCACGAGCATCGGCCAGATCCTGTGCCCAAACGACATCGAAGCTAACGCTAGGCAGGCGGAGAATTTCGGCAAATTGCTCGTCGCTTTCCTCCAGGAGCGAAACGACGAAATAATAGCACCGCAAAACAGAGGGTCTAAGCCAGACGTCGTCCGATACGTTAACACCAGTGTCCGAACCTGACCTGTCGGATAGTTCAATGTCCATCTGTCTGTTGTGCGGGAAGTCATTCACTGAAAAGAGAAACCTGACACGTCACAACAGGGACATCCATCACCGGGATGGGCAATTCCAGCAGCCCTTCGACTGCCTTGCGTGCATCGATACGTTCACTGTCACAAATGCTGCACATTGGAGCCAACACGTCGAAGCTGTCCACGGCAAAGAGAATGCCCCATACGCTCCGAAGAACGCGGCGATGCCGTCGTTACCAGTGTTTGAGCTGGATCAGCTGGATGGCTCAAAATCCAACTGTCTCTTGTGCGGGAAGGGATTCGCTCAACGGCGAATCTGACGCGGCACAACAGGGAGGTCCATCACCAGGAGGGACGATTCCGCGGGCCTTTGAGTGCCCTGCTTGCAACAAGGGGGATGGGCTGAACCGTTGCATCATCAAGGATGCTGCGCATTGGAGCGACCATATTGAGACCGTCCAAGGTGCGCAACATGCCCCCGGACACCCCCTCCAACGAACAGCTTCTCCATCCTCATAGTCAAGCTCAGCAGCACCACCAGAGCGCCACACGCGATGACGATGGCATAGGTCGAGCTGATGGCATCCACAATAACACCCAGAACCTGGCGCGCCTGCTCCGGGTCCAGGCCCTTGACGAAGCTCCCCGCGGCGCCCTCGATCGCGGCCCGGATCTCGCCCGAGGTCATCCCGGGCAGGATCTGCGCGATCCACTCCTCGCTCTTGTTGAGGAACAACGTGCTCGCGGCCGCCAGGCCCGTAGTGATACCGATGAACTGCGCGAGCATGACGAATCCCACCGCGGGCGGCACGTCTTCCTAGAAGCGACGACGGCTTGCGCGACTGGGAACGACGCCTGCAGATACATGCCGACGCCGCCGCCCACAAGCACCGTGTAGCCGTAGATGGCACCCACGTTTGTGTTCTGGTCGACCGCCCCAGCATCAGCGCGCCGCCCGCTACAGAAATTAAGCCGCCAGCAAAGTACCATGGCAGGTAGTATCCGAAGCGGGACATGAGGGCGCCGTTGGCCGGCATGACGCCCACGGTGGCCACAATGAGCGGCAGCAGGCGCACGCCCGCGTCGAGGGTGTTGTCGCTGCGGGTGAACTGGAAGAAGAGCGGGATGAAGTAGATGGGCACAAAGGCGACGGCGCCCGCAGCGGCGGTGGCTGCGAATAGCACGAGCATGGTCCGCGACCGGAAGAAGTGCACGGGAAAGAGGCGCCGCGAGATGGTGGTGAAGATTGTCCGGACCTGCTGGATCCCGAGCAGAACGAGCAGGACAAACGACGCAGCGAAGAGCCCTATGACGGTGTCGGAGCGCCACGGGTAGGCGACGCCGCCCCAGTTGATGGCCAAGATGAAGCAGGTCAGGCCACCAATGAGCAGCGTGGCGCCCAGGTAGTCCATCTCTGCGGCGCGGCGCAAGTAGGACACTCCCGGGCGCGGGTCCCTGCCGGGCAGCAGGAAGAGCCAGGCGGGTGCGAAGATGGCGCCGATGACGAGGTTGATGTAGAACGCCCTCCTCCACCGGCTGCGGATTGCGCAAGCGCTCCTCCGACCACGGGGCCCAGCAGCACGCCGGAGCCCCATGTGATGCCTATCATGGACAGGTACAGCGGGCACTCGGCGATGGTGGTCGAGTCTGCGATGAGGGTCATGACGCCGACGCAGATGCCGGACCCGCCGACGCCGCATATGGCACGGCCTACTATCATGGCCGACATGGAGGGCGCAGCGCCGCAGATGGCCGACCCGGCCTCGAACAAAGTAACGCTGGCGACGTACAGCCACTTGGGGTCGAGCTGGGTGTAGACGCGGCCCCAGACCATGTTGACGCAGCCGGTGGTCAGCAGGTAGCCGACGCTGAGCCAGGCGATGCGGTCGACGGCGCCGAACTCGGTCACGACGATGGGCTGCACGGCCGCGGCGACCGTCATGTCGAGCGAGTAGAAGAAGTTGGGCGACTGGATCGCCGTCATGGCCACCGCCCACCGCCAGCCCGTGATTTCGCGCGTGGCCGACCGCTGCTGTGATGTCGTATGTTGCCGATCGGGCCCGGGCTCGTGCTTCTCGCCAACAGTTGCAGCTGAGCTGGTGCCTCCCGAGGATTCGGGTGGCGCCGTTACGGGGCTGGATAGGACCTCGACGTAGTCTTCACGGACGCCTGCATCGTGAAGAAAGTCCGGAGAAGACGACCCTCTCAAAACTAAAAAGACAGCTTCCTAACTTGGAAAGGACGGCTAAGTGCGACAGAGCCCAGTTCTTTGCTGGCCTCGCAGGAGGCTCACTTATAGTTAAGGCTCAAGGACAGCGAGCCTCCTCGTTGTCCGCCTCAAGTCGAGCCTTGACTCGGCTTCTCAGGCCTGGACGCTCTCGATCGCAGCATTGCCCTCAAGAGACGCCACGGGTTCGGACGACCATAAAAGGTCTAAAGTTTGCCGTGGTGGAAAGAGGTCGACGATGAATCGCGCAAGGCTGCGTTGTTCTAATAAAGTTCTAGGGCTGCACAGGATCCGCGTTCTGTTGTATATTGCACGACTAGAGCGACCGCGGCCTGCAGTCTCCGTGCAGGAACGTTGCTTGGTTTGGTGAAATGATTGGCAAAGCATAGTCGAAAAGATATCTACAAAGCAGAAACGCGGGTTCCTGATAAATCATATCAGCCTGGCCTTCTTGTTGTTTCCCCGAGGGCCAGCCGGCAAAAGAACGAGCAATGTCTCGGATGAGCAAGTTTCGCCGCCAACAGCCACTTGATAGAAGGCAGAAGGTTTTTTTTCCGGCTGGCTGGCTGTGTTGCGGGACTTCCTCCAAGCTCCTAAGTCGCGCCCTACCGGCTGCCTTCACCTCCTCTCCGATTCAGCGACAAAAGTCTCGCAAGTAGTCACAATCTTCGCCTTGGATCCGTGCAGGCCATGCGTGGAGAACAATAATCCCAGGTGGTCCACGTCTGAGAGCGCTACGTCGTCTGCGCTCGCGCTCGACCGGCTGCGGCGATGACCCGCGGCGCCGCCTCTGCGCTTTTTGTGCCCGACGCGGCTCCGGTCTATCGTCCGGGTGCTGCGGCGTCGGCGCTTGACGGAGTCATCGCCGGCATCGTCCTCCCTCCGCCGACGCGACAACAGGCTGACCAGGGTGGCGCGCAAGGCCGGCAGGCACAGGCAGATCAGCCCCGTTGTCACCTCGATCAGGCTCCAGACTGCGATGCTGAGGGCCGTCTCGGCGGAGGTATTGCGACTGTCCTCAGCCGAGTACATGGCCAGCGAGCGCAGACGTAGGAAGCTGACTATGGTGGCGCTGTGCGGGATGCGTTCCGCATTAGCAACCTGGCCCATGTGCCAATAGAAAGGAAAAGGGGGAACAGAACACCTACAAAAAGCCCGCGACATCATGACGCCTATGCCACACTTGCGCGCCAATGAACGGCCCAAGTTGTAGATTGGGTACAGCGGGAGGAGTAGCAGCCAGATATCCGCTGATATGGTGACTCCAGCCAGTGCCCACCTGACCCAGCTCTCGTCAAAGCACCTCCCCGAGCCTCGCCGGTTCATTTCTTCCAACAATAGCTGGTCGGGGTACACAAGCCGGCACAAAAGCCCAGCAGGACGGCGGAAGAAGTCACTACGAGAGCGGCGGTGGTCGATACAACGGCGGAAAAAGAAAAGCGGCCAAACGAAGTAGACCGGCTGAAAACGCGGCGGAAAAAGAAGAGGAAAGAGAGCTTGACGAAGGTCATGTGGACAATGTAACACTGCTGGATGACCCAGACGACCAGCTGCAGGTGGGCGATCTGCTCGGGGGTGAGCAGCCACAAGTCGCGGCCCATGCCGGTCTTGACGTAGCAGGCCGCGCCCATGAGCCAGGTGAGCAGGGCGAAGACGTCGTCGGCGCCCAGCTGGCCCCGGATCCGCCAGCCGTCGAGCAGGTCCGCGGTCCTGGTGAGCACCGGCAGCGCCATCAGGAACGTCGTCACCCCGAACCCGGACCATTCCAGGCGCAGGAGGAGGCCGCGGCCGTCGAGCCCGGGGTTGCCGCAGGCCTCCTGCACGATCCTGGTGGCGGCCAGGACATCTGTGACGCGACAGGACCGGGCGAGGCAGGCCTGCATGCCGGCGCCGACGGCGGGGTCGTTGCAGACGCAGGTTGTGTTGGTCGGAGGGCAGGAAGAGCGGGCCAGGACCGAGGCGCAGGAGCCGGCACATTCTGGCAGGCTGCGTATTGCCTGGGCGAAGACATTGGGAGAGGCCGGGCTTGTTGCTGCGGTTGCTGCCGCCACCGACGCAAGAATGCTGATTGCAAGCAGTGCCATAGCAAGGTGGAAATATCCTCTCGATCTCTCTGTTCTGTGTACCAGCTCCCACTCTGCAGCCAATCTTTAATCATCCACAACTCTGCTTCACACTCGCTTCTCCCGCGCCTCAAACAGCAACCAATCAGCCAAAATGTCTTCCAGCAAAATCCTCTCTCTGGCCGCCCTGATGGCCGCCGCCGTCACCATGGTCTCCGCCTCCCCCATGAACCCCTTCATCCAGCCCCGACAGTCCTGCGTCGAGGGCACCAACCGCATCTGCTACGGTGTGTCCGGCGGCGAGTCGCAGGAGCTCGACGTCGAGGAGCTCGAGTTCCTCGCCACCTACCTCCGCTTCGTCGGCGAAAGCAACGCGGGCATCAACGCCTTCTGGGCCATGGACCGCTCGGCCACCGGCTGCCAGGAGTGGGCCCTCCCGCTGCCCGAGGGCGCCACCATACCCTACGAGGACATCGCCAGCACCATCGACGGCGGCGTGGATGCGACCGAGGAGCAGCGCAGCGCGGCCCTGCTCGGCTGCGCCACCAACGGAGGACAGATGGGCGTCGCCGTCAACAAGGAGAACCCGGCCTACAGCTCCTCAAAGTACCTGGATACCAAAGCCAAGCCCGACGACATCATCATCAAGGTGGTCAAGATGCCTTAGGTTGACGCTGAGAGACGCAAGGGAGTTTTCGAGCATGACTGGACGATCAGCTATCATATGTTATATGGTAATTTCTTGTATTTAATTTCTAATGAAGAGGGTAAGGGCTTTTTTGCCCTATCCAATAACCAACATACGGATTTCTGCTCCTATGTTGCTCCTTATTTCTCCATCAGCGTGATTGCAGCGACAGGTCAACAGACAAGAGATGTTCGCCTTCCACTTCACTGGGGCTGTCGGGTGAAGGTCGCCTGTAAAACCTCCTCCACGTCTCCCTGTGGCTACCGTTCCACGCCAGCTCCTCGTAGTTTTTACAGAAGAAGTTGGCTTTTGTGTACATCCAGCCGACATCCTCAGCAGTACAGCCCTCCACCTCCTCGTAAACCTCGTTTTCTTCCTCCTTATTATCCTCCTCATTAGAATCCAGAGACGGAGGGGGAGATTCGGGACCGGCATTGATGAGCACCACATCGCCTCTAAAACTGTAGCCAGCTGGCTGAACGCTGGTCCACTTTGCGCGCATAGCATCGAGGCAGGCGGCATCGACAAATATGCAGTACCGGAAGCGCGGGAGTCGCGGGATAACGTTAGGGTTGTCGACGCCTTCTCCGTCGCGCTCAACCGAATGCGCGGCCACCCACTCGAGGAAGCGTTGGCGGACAGTTTCCTTGGAAGCGCCGTCAAAAGTGGTGCGGTCCTCCATGATGATCCACTGAAGATTGGGACCCAGTATATCTTCTTGCCCATATTCCCGAAGGTCGAAGCCGACGCTGGCCTTGAGCGTGGTGATGAAGGCTTTCCACAGGGCGTCATCGTCGTATGTACAGCGGTAGATAACGAAGCCCCATTTGCGATAGCCGTAAGCAATGCCTTGGTTGATCGTCTCGGCCATGCCTTCCGTCGCATACCCGGCCGCCTGTGCTGCGGAGACTAGTGCTTCGGGGTTCATCTTAGTAACGAAGTGGTCGTAACGCAGGGTGAGGGTGAATGCTGGAGATGGACGTAGGGCGCAAGTCGCCGAATGCGTAAGACTTGCTTGTAGGAGGAAGATATCGAGGTTCGAGGTGCTTCAAGCCCCAAGTTACTTTGGAAAACGTGAAGGCGTGTAGGATGGGTCTGCGCAAGAACCTGGAGTGGGACGAAGGGTCTTGCGACTGTCTTTATACCTGCCCCCGCTCCCATAGATACAAGGTGCAGGTACAGTCCTTTATTCCCCACTCTCTTCCAACAGCGAGAGTGCCACTGGACCAAACTCGACAGCGCTTCGCAGCAAGGCTCCGTTCAGTTGATACAAACCGTCCACTGGTTTCATGCCTATCCAGAAGAATAGCACGTGCGGGCAGGCGCGCTGGCCAGCCAATCCGGGAGACCTCCAGACTTCAACGGACGGCAGAGCTTTTCCCTGAATGTCCCAGGCCTAGGGTCACGCCTCGAGGCACCCACCTACAGCCCAACCGGTGGTAATGGTGGGGAAAAGCACTGCAGCAAAAGCGTTCCGGGCGTGGGAGCGGAGCCTTCCCCCTACTCACGTGCTCGTGTACAGCAACGGATCTAAGCTGGCGGACGGGGCAGTCGGCTACGGCTTTGTGATATACCAAAACCAACAAGAAAAAGCGTCAGGGTGCGGCCGACTAGCCGACCCTGGCGAGGTCTTTGACGGGGAGGCCGAGGGAACATGGCACGGCCTCCGAGCCGCCCTCAGGCTGTTTCGTGGAGCCCCAGTCCATATTTGCCTGGATAACTCCTCAGCTGTTGCAGGCCTTTGGGGAAATGCTCCTAACAGTTCACAGGAGGCTTTCCTAGAGGTACACCGGGCTATGGAAAGCCACCACGTTACAGTCCACTGGGTGCCTGGACACAAAGGGATCACAGGCAACGAACGAGCAGACGCCAAGGCTAAAGAAGGAGCATCTCTCCCGGTCCCCATAGGTGCCGGCCCGTCTATAGCCGGTATTAAGGCTTTAGCACGGGCGCTGGGGCGGCAAGCACACCAAAACTGGTGGCGCACGAAAATCACTCCCAGATATGCAGCTCTGGGGCTAACAGACACCTTCGAATTCATCAAATTTTGGCATTGCGCTGTTAGTGCACACTGCCAATTTGCATACATTTCCTTAACACCCGCCAATTAGCGCCCCAATAACAACAGCCACGCCCGCCAACGGCGCTGGCGACGGCAACATGCCGTTGCCAACAGCCCCCCCTTCGGCCAACGGGGTAGCGCGCGCCCTCCTCGCCGGCACGCCGGCTCGGAGGAATGCGTCGCTGCCGCACCGGCCCCCCCGCGCGCCAACGCATCCGATTACGCCGTCCCCGTTGCGGAATCCGCAACACCCAATAGGGCCCGATTAGGGCACTAATAACGGCAGCACCGGTACAGGTCCCCTTTCCCTTCCCCCCTCCCTCTACCCCCATGCACCTCCGGCCGGGCCCAGGGGGGGTCCCGGACCTCCCCGCCCAAACCCGGCCTTACCCCTTTTCCGGCATACCCGCCGGCCGATAGCATCACTACCACCCGCAGCGCTTCACAACGCCCCGGCGTATATACATACGCCCTCCCGCCGATCGCCCGCCTACCAACAAGGAGCGCCGGAATGCGGCCCGACTTCCGTGTGCCTACGGGTTTAATTTGTTAGCCGCCCTGATAGCAACATATAGCCTAGTGTCAAGCTTAGGTAGCGCTAGCACGTCATATGCCCCTTGGGAGGCAGGGACTGGTAGATCCCGACTTTCTGACGTTAAATAAACTCTCTCTCTCTCTCCCGAACGGCCACCAACAGTGGGTCCATGGGAAGAATTTTTCGGGTGACCACTGGGGAATCCTCGGCGTTGTATGCTTTTTCCTCCACTTTTGGTCATGACTGACCCGTGAGCCCGTCCACCAGTTCTCAGTGGGCAGAAAAAAAAAAAAAACGCGTAAAACGCCACCAAAATCTCTTTTTTTGGCCAGCAAGGTTCCACGTTTCCGGGCCGGCTTCGTAACGGACGAGCTCGGTGGAGAGTGCGCAGGCAAATCAGAAAGCGCTAGTGGAGTGTGACTCTGACCTGCTAGTAGATATTATCTCATCTTGTAGCCGGAATTTGGATGCAAACGGCACGCACCCTGTCAACAGGCGACAACAGATACCAACGCCCACCACGCTGCGAATCGAGACGCGACAAACGGGCTGCAGGCACTTCGGGTAGACGCGAGGCTCGAGTTGGCTGACGTGCGTGGAAGGCCGCAGAGACGTTCCAGCCAGTGACCAGCTGTCCCAGCCAACAGCAGCCCCATCCCATCCAGGGGCGCTTCCTAGTGGCCAGCCACGATCCCTGGCCCAAAATAGTGGGTTCTCCCCACGCTCTTTCGCCCATCCCACCTGCAGGAGCTGGACTCCAATCCAGTGATGGCGCTTTGCGTTCCGGCGTCCCAGCTCGTTTCCTCCCCTCGTGCTCGCGCCGTTTTCAACCCCCGGCCAGAATAGGTATCCATCACAGTCCCCCCTATCTATTATCTCCAAGGGCGTCAAGTTACGGCGGACAAGGCGGCGGTGGTCGTCTTGCTCGGTGGTTGTTTCCTTCTCTTACTTTGTCTTCTGACCCAGACAGTCTTTGTTCTCGTCGGCATTCAATGTTTCCAATCTGACGCTGAACCTTCTTCGACATTGCGCCACCACCTGGCGCGCGCCCCGAAAACCCTTCGACCGCTCCCGTTGGCACACTCTGCGACGAGTCCGTTTGCGTGCGAAAGCGCTGCTCGATAGCACGTTGCTCTTGTCCGACCCGACGCGATGGAGACGGAACGTCAGCTGGGCGTGACGCCGCCCGTGTCCGTGAGCCTGCCCTCCGAATTCGAACTCCAGGCCACCGACGCCCTGCTGGCAGAACTGCGCGCCCAGAACTCGTTCGAGAGCCCGTTAGAGACGGAGAAACGGTAGGCACCGAGCTGTCCCCTCCAAATCCGCCGCTGGTTGGTTGGTTGGCGCTGACAAGGTGCTATGTTGCGCCTGCGTAGCCACCGCGTACTCGCGTCTCTACAGACCATCGCCGACGCCTTCGTCAAGGTCGTTGCCGAGGAGCGCGAACCCCACAATGCAGTCCTCATCAAGGACGCCCGCGCCAAAGTGTTTGCCTATGGCAGTCTTCGTCTCGGCGTCTGGGGCCCCGGCTCTGATATCGATACCCTGGTCGTCGGACCGAGATACGTCACTAGGGAGGACTACTTCAAGCACTTTCCCGACCTCCTGGTCAAGATGGCTCCTCCCGGCGCCATCACCGATCTCGCCGTCGTCCAGGAGGCATTCGTGCCCATCATCAAGTTCGAGTACCATGGCATCAGCATTGACCTGATCTTCTCTAGGATCGCCACACTGAAGCAGTTGCCTAGCGACCCGGCCTGGGACTTGAAGGACAACAACCTCCTGCGCGGCCTGGATGAGAAGGAGCTGAGGTCGGTGAACGGCACCAGGGTCACTGACGAGATCCTAGGCCTAGTTCCAGAGCAGAATATTTTCCGGACCGCCCTGCGCGCCATCAAGCTGTGGGCCCAGCGCAGGGCCGTCTACGGCAACATCATGGGCTTCCCCGGAGGTGTCGCATGGGCCATGCTTGTTGCGCGTGTCTGCCAGCTGTACCCCAAGGCAACATCGTCGGTCATTGTGAACAAGTTCTTCAGCATCTTGCTGCAGTGGCCCTGGCCTCAGCCTGTGCTTCTCAAGCCTATCGGCGACGGACCTCTGCAGGTCCGAGTCTGGAACCCCAAGGTATACATGCACCCGATGGCTTTCCCCGGCTAAACCACGGTGCAAATCGCTCACACAACATCACAACAGGTCTACAAGGGCGACAGCTACCATCTTATGCCAGTCATCACCCCTGCGTATCCATCCATGTGCGCAACTTTCAACGTCACTAGGTCTTCCATGACAGTTATACACCGCGAGCTCCGGCTTGCAGCAGAGATCACGAACAACATCATGTGCGGCACGAAGCCCTGGAAGGATCTGTTCACCAAGCACACATTCTTCACCAAGGACTTCAAGTACTACATGCAGGTTATTTCGGCCAGCAGAGACAAGGAGGCACACAAAATATGGTCTGGTTTCGTCGAGTCCAAAGTCCGTATGTTGGTGCAGTCGCTCGAGAGGCACGAATCGATAGCCGTTGCGCGTCCTTTTATCAAAGGCTTCGAGCGCTTCCACCGCTACCACAACAACGAGCAGTTTGCCCATATCCTGGATGGCAATCTTCAGCACGTCGTCAAGGAAGGCGGTGATGCAAGCCCTTCACAAGATGGCGCCCCGGCGGAGAAAGAGGACGAGCCATCGGCCAAATTAGAGGATGGCGCCAAGGTGAAGCAAGAAAATGGTGGAGTGCCGGTGAAGCAGGAAAACGGCGTCAAGGTGAAGGGTGAGGAATCTGAAGAGGCGCTGCTGGCCTCAGTCCCCGAGCATCAACCTGCCGACACGAAGGCCGATGCCAAGGCGGATGATGGAGTCCGCGAAATGTACACGACGACCCATTACATCGGTCTGGAACTCACTCCAGGTAAGTGAATTGGCATCTGAGGGCGTGTTCGTCCGACCAAGTTCCTCTACGAATATATGTGCTACTCCGCTTGATTCTCGGCACAGAGACGCCGCCTTGGTTCTAACTACCGGACTGTCTAGCCGCCAAATCCCTCGACCTCTCATTCCAGGTCAATGACTTCAAGTCTCTGTGTCACGGCTGGGAGAAGTACGTGAATGAGCTCAGTTGCCGTTGCTACGTCAACATCAAAGATCTCCGGAAGTAAGTAATTACCAACCTCAACCAATCTCCGCGGGGGATCGATTTTGGGCTAATATAACAACAGCGTCGCGCTCCCGGACGACCTATTCGAACCGGGCGAGGTCAAACCAGTGAAGCCGATTAAGAAGCGGCCTGCAGCTGCCACCAACGCGACCGGCGACAAGAAACGCCCCGCCAACGAAGTACGTCGTCGAAACGGTTCTGCCGGTGGCCCAAGGCGAACAGGACCCGAGAAACGGAACCTCGACTATCAGATACCCCCATTGCCCCTCCCTCAAATCCTCCACCCCTTGCTCCAGACGCCTCGGCCTCCTAATCTCAAGCGTACTTGATGCTGACACCAGTTCTAGGATAACTCGAACCCAGCAAAGCGAAGGCAGGCCACTTCGGTTGCCGCCGCCGGCTGATTGCCGCACCGACCTCGCACTCCACTGGATGCTATGGCGTGTGGGGTTCCCATACGTCGTACCTCGGTGATGTTACTCTTCCAAACTGACGGTGTCCCGTGATCTCGTTCTCGGGTATCTCATCCAGCCGACAACCAGTCACAGTTGCTACAGGCGACTCTTGATACTCGGTCAGAGCAACGCCTGTCGACGACAACAACTTGGCCCACCGATATTGACAAACAGGTTTCTGATGGCGTTTCGAGGCTTGTTGCTTGACGCTACCGCGCTGCGACCCAAGTCTGGCCATGCAACAAAACAACGTCTGCGACGCCGGCCACGGACGCTAACAGAACACGAAAAAAAAAATTCAAAAGGAAGAAAAAAAGAAAAAAAGAACATAAACCAAAGCAAGATATGGAGGCGTGAGCCCCTCGCCGCCCCGGGACAAGGCATCCAAAACACGCGGGCTCTTGATGCCCATTTTACCAGATAAGATTTGTAGATTGAGGACACTCTTCCCTCCCCCTTCCCTTCCATTTACCCCTGAGGAGCAGCCAGCAAAGTGTTGACATCTCTGAACATCACTTGAAGCTTTCCCCTACTACTATTTAGTCGTTTTTATTCTTCTTCTTCTTGTCCTTCTTATTCCTTTCCCTTTTTTGTTTTTTGTCTTCTCCCTGTCCTTTTTCACTTCCCGCATTCGTGCTCGGCGTCTCGGATAGGTTTTTCATTTTTGATCCTTTTTTCTCTTTTTCTTCTTGAGGGTGGTGCATTGCATTTCGCCAAAAAGTCCAGCGACGACGACAACAACAACAACAACAACAACATAGACCGTGGGACACGACCGGGCGGTGAAGGGAAGGACAGTCAGGCTTCACCTGTCAACCGATGCTACGAATCACAGTAGCTATCGGGCCACGTCGATGATTTCCGTTTGGAGGGAGACTTGAGCCAAGGCTGTGGAGAGGAGAAGCTCGACTTTCCGGTGTAATGTTAAATATCAGACTCAGAGCCCAATAAACTCTCAATTAGAGGCCTCAGCGGCTTCAACCTAACAAATTAAACTATCTGGATACTATCGGCCCTAGAAGACATCGCGAAATGGGTGTATACAAAACGGAATGTGCCTTGTCATGAACCTCTGCAACTTTGACCTCTTCATTTGCCCAAGATGGCCTGGACCAGGTTGTCGGGCTGGTGGTAGTAGTCCAACACCACGACGCCCAACCTCTTGCCGGACAGGCCCTTGATGAAGGGCACGAGCTGGTAGTTGACTCCGCCCTTTGGCGTGTACTCGGACCCGTTCCCCAGAGCCATGACCTGGGGCCAGATGGGCGGGTGGCCGGCCTCGTCCATGCCTCCGGCGAAGGTGATGAAGAGCGAGTCCGGGGCGGCCGAGCTCGCGGCCTTGAGCAGGTGCTCGGCCGTGACGTTGAACTTGACCGGCACGACGGCGAGAGCCTTGAGCGGGTCGCCGCCGTAGTTGTTGCCGTTGCTGTCGCCCCCGCTGAAGCCCAGGCCGTCGAACCCTCCCGAGGCGGGCAGGAGCGCGGCGGGCTGGTGCAGGTCCTCGACGTAGGTCGTGATGTTCTTGTCCCTGTTCTGCACGACGGCGAAGCCCGGCGAGTTGACGGGCCAGGTCTCGGGCGGCAGGCGGACGCCGGCTAGCTCCGAGTCGTGGCCGCGGCCCAGGAGCGGGTCAAGTGAGGCGAAGCGACGCAGCAGCACGACCTTGCCCCTGGCGGCGCCCAGGTTGGGGGGCAGCTCGTCGCGGGGGTCGCCGCGGTAGAAGTACTTGGTGGCCGGGTCCGAGGTCAGGACGCGGTAGAGCTCCTGCTGCGAGGCCTTTTGGGCGGCCTGGCTGCGGTCCCTGTTGCCGCCGAGCTCGAGCATGACGGACAGCAGCACGGCCTCGCGTGGGTGGTCGTCGAGCCAGCCGTAGAGGGCCTTGAGGGTGGCCTCGAAGCTGACCGTGTCCTCGGACAGGACGAGATTGCCCTTGTACAGAACCAGGCGGCCCTTGCCGTCCGGGTCCGTGTTGACGCGCAGGTCGAAGAAGCGGACCCCTGCCGAGAGGGAGTCGGCGATGCTGCGGTCCTGGATCTTGCACGAGCTGATGTTGAACTTGGGCGTCGAGGTGATGATGTCCTCGGGCAGCGCGATGGAGCGCGTGGTGCCGTTGCGGACGAGCCAGGTGGCGCTGTCGCGCGTGCCGGGGATGTTGAGGTGCTGGATCTTGGTCGAGTCCGGGTAGGCGGCCATCCAGTTGGCAAAGGCGCCGTTGGACCCGGCCGAGGAGCCGAAGATGTCCAGCTGGACGGAGTCGGGGCTGCCTCTGCCGATGGCCTTGGCATTGGCGCCGCTGGTGAGGAGGGCCAGCCCGGCGAGGCAGGCGGCCGCGGCGGTGGTGGCCTTGGAGAAGAACATGGCCGCTATCATTAGGTCAGGGTTCTGTTTCTGTTGCTGTTCTTCAGGCCGGTCTCGCACAGGTTGTGGCTAGTATAGACAGGAGGGGCTCTGTGCAAGGCTCCGTTCGCTGCGCAGGGAAGAAGTGCAGTGTGCGAGGTGAGTGGCAACCGCGAGAAGAAAAAACGGGCGGAATATATCCTCTCGCAGATTTATCTTGTGGGTGTCATCTCAAGTCGAGGGAAGGAACGGGTCACCAGCGGCTGCCCACAAAAAGAGTGACGAGTGCAATGGGTTAGGCAGCCGCATCTATAGAAAACGGCAATGGATCTTCTAGGGCCAAAAAAGAAGTCCGGGCGGTAGATCAGGCGGTCAATGGCCGGCCATTGTCGTCAAACTGGAACACGTTTGCTATCTTTGTGCTATCCGAGTTTCTGGGCCCTTCCCCTCCCGTAATTCACCTGTCCACATTGGGAGTCGCAGCGAGATGTAACGTGCCATGGATACGATACGGAAGCAAACGTGATAGAAAAAAGCACTCAGTCGCCCGTCACACAGCGACCCTCAGTCGTCGTCGCCGTCGTCGCTGCCGCTCGACCAGCCCTCGTGGTACTCCTCGGCCATTTGTGCAAGCTCGTTACTCAGTGCCTCTCTATCCTCGACGCCGATGCTTCGGGCCACGTTGGTCCGTAGTAGCTTGAGCCTGTCCGACGTTGCACTGTCCGTGGTCAACGAGCCGATAACCGGCAGCGAGCCCTTGGAGGCTTCTCCCGAGCCCGCGGTGTAGATATGGGGGAAGCTGTCCGGTTGGGGGAACCTCAGGTCGGAGAAGTAGCTGCCAGTCACAGGAGTTCGTGTTAGCTAGCCGCGATGCTTCGACGTCGGAAAAAGAAGGAAAAGGTAGCAGAGGTGCAACCGTCTGTGTGGCGCGTCCATAGTGACTCGATCAACTAACCTCCGTACTGCCGCCTTCCCCGAGCCCTGGTGCTGCCTGGCAAACCGCCGGTCCTGCGCCGGTGCGTCCTCGCTCAGCGATATCCCGCGGACAGAAACCGTCTGGCCAAAAATGTGCCGGCGCGACTTGTGCCCATTCTGGCGCAAGGGGGACGCAAACTCGTCGTGCGCCGTAAAGTCCATCGGCAGATTCACGCCCCTGGCCCCTTCTGCCGTGTCCTCGTCGCCGTCGTACTCGTCTCCACCGTCAGTGGCGTACCTCTTGAGGACATTTGGTCGCTGCCTGGGGTCTGGTGACGAGTCGTCGGGCTCCTCGTGCACGACGTCCATCTGCAGAGTCGCGATGGTCTGCTTCCCCATGACGTTGAGCCACTCAGCCATGCCGTCCATGCTGTCGCTACCGGGCCCGCTCTTGAGCCTGGATGGGAGAGTGGCCGTCTCGAGGGCCGTGGCGAGTAGGGCTGACGTGTGCCATCGGGATGTGGTGTCCAGCTGTGACGACAGGCCCTTGTGCGAGGCCGGGGGCCGTGGCATGGAGAAAGGCACCAGGATCGACGCCTGCTTGTAGAGCTCCGTCAGGGCGCGGGCCTTGTTGGACATCCTCAACAGGCGTTTTTCCTGAGCTTGGTGTTAGCCTGCCTCGGTTATTCTAGTCACAGCATTGTTTTTTCACGTAAATCAAGCCAGCTGCTGGGTAGAAAAAGAACCCACCCTGTTCAGACCCGGGATGGAGTCCTGCAGGCCCCAGATCCAGACGACCGACTTTGCATACTCGTCGCGCAGACGCTCAGCGTAGCGGGCGGCGAAGCCGGCCCAGGCGTCGTCAATAGTTGTGAAGACCTGGATGGCCTGCATGTGGTCGGCCTCCTCGACGAAGGGGCGCAGGTCGCGGTCAAGGAGGTCGTGCTCCTTGTCGAGCTCGGCAAAGAGCTCCTCGCCCGTCTGCCAGCGCTCAAAAGGCTGGATGGACGAGTTGAGCTCGTAGTCGTTGAGCTGCACGACGGAGCGAGGGTGCATGAAGACGCGGTTGAAGTCGGACCAGTATCGTACCGAGCCGGGCGTTAGCTCCGCGGGAGCCTCGCCCTTCTCTAGGCTCTGCTGGTACTCGGCTACTTCGATGGGAGTCTGCTTCTGGACCACGGTCTTGCCGTTCCTTCTCAGTTTTCCCCCAGCCACTTCTCAGCAACTCTGCCGTCAAAAAAACGAGCTCTCATCAAGTGAGATCAGACTCACCACAGGGCCTGTGGGGGCTGGTTATCTTGGGCGTCGTAGAGAGCGTTGATCTTGCGCATGGAGCCGAAGCCGCCCTTCAGGTCATATATGACGGTCCGAGGCATGTAGGTATCGGAGCCGTCCGCCCCGATGCCCGGCCTCCAGTGCACATCGTGGTTTACCGGTGACTCCTCGTCTTCGGAATAGGTGAAATATGCCTCCTATTTTTTTTGAGGCACATCCCGGCCTGCCTTAGCACATGCACTCAGGTACCACCAGATTACGACGGCGACTTCGACAGTATAGTACCTGTGCATTCCAGAAGTGCGCTGCCAAATAATTACTGGGCTGGCCCAGCTGCAGCGTTATTATTTCGTGCATCTTTTTGAGCTGTCTGCCCGTGTGGCGAAATAAAACGTGGGATGGGGCGAGTGGAAGGCACGAATTTGATGCTCATGTGGACTCCATAGCGGGCAGTTCTGTGAGTTGAGCGCTGATATAAACTGCCCCTCAGCGCCGTCCCAGACCGGTCAGGTCAGACGTCATCGTCACAACCGATGCAAACGGTCCAAAACAACCACCAAGCTTGCAGCCAGACAGACAGCCTTAGGCTTCAATTTCCTTGCATCTACGAGAATACAATTACCACGACAACACCGCCCAGCCAGAGGCCACTGCTTGGCATGGAGAGCCTGAGGAAATACGTCGCCCAGGAGGCGCAGTCATACGTGGCCCCTCCCGCCAAAGAGGTCGCCGCGGCTCTGAAGCTGGGCGACAGGGCCCCAAGCTCGGCGAAGCTCCCCTTTCCCACTGGGAAGCCCACAATCGTAGTGTTTCTCCGGCACTGCGGATGTCCCTGTAAGTCCCACCTCTCGCTAGATTGATATCGAAAAAATGCCCGGCCCATAGTGGCATGGGCTCTTGTTCACTTACACCCACCCACCCCGCAACATACAACACCCGCCACTTGCTTATTTCGACGAACCGAGAATTCAGTCGCCGAAAAGACTTTTAGGAACCTAGCAGAGCTCTCGACAAAGTACAAGGGCATCCGCTGCGTCGCCGTTTCGCACTCGTCCGAGGACGCGACGGAGCGCTGGGTCGAGCAGGTGGGCGGGGAGTGGGAGGTTCGCGTGGTGGTTGACGAGGCACGCGACCTCTACGCGGCGTGGGGGTTGGGCCTAGGCTCCTACTGGTCCGTCTGGAATCCCCGGATCATCGCGAGCACCGTCCGGCTCTCGCAGACGGACCGCATAGCGAACCGCACCACCGAGAGCGGCTCCCGCTGGCAGACCGGCGGCGCCTTCGCCGTCGACGCGCTGGGGGTGGTGCGCTGGACCCAGGTCGCCAGCTCGAGCGACGAGGTCCCGGACCTCAAGATGGCCCTCGTCGCGCTGCGCGTGCCGGGGGCGGGTCTCTAGGGTCCAGCTAGGGCTGGGTGTTGCTCACTTTCTGCTTGGATATTTGGGCGGGCTGGGGCTTGTTTTTCCATGATCCACACGGTGGATATGCATGCGGAGGCCCGCGTTTGCTTTGTCTGCTATCTCCATTTTGCGTTGTGTGTGCGCCGTCTTTGACCTCCATGATGCGCAAGCGCTTATTTCGCATATGCTCCCTCTACTTGGCTTCCTCGTGCAAACTGCAACATCAAGAAAAATTCAAAGAAATCAGTGGACCCTCGTATACGTTTTCCCTTCCTTCCCAGCCTCTCGCAGCAATGAAGGCTGATCAATATATTGGACTGGATGGGCCTTTCGTGGAAACGTGGCTGGTTGTGGTCCGTTCCCTTTTTTTTCCTCAAAAAAAATTTTCTTCCCCTTTTCGCGTTGCGTCCGCTTCCTGCAGGCATTTTGGCCTTCCATTTCTGGAGCCGGAGGGGTCAGCGGCGTCCATGCGGCTGGTCATCCCCATGGTCAAAGCTCCAAAGTGCGACCCCTTCCCGCGCTAGCAGATGGGGCAGAAAACTAAGAAAGCAGGCTTTGACAAAGTACCGTTGCTCAGCAGACAGCGGGCGAGGGACTTGGATGGAAGCATCTCTTGCATTCCAGGGGATCGGCCCACATCATTTCTCCACCAAGCTGTGACCAGCCGCCCACCCACTTCACACGTCGTCGCCTTACGAGACGCGACCGTTTTTGTGGTGGCACCGAGTCTGCCTGTCTGTCAATTAAACAAAAAATCTCGCGAGCGCAACGCCGACAATCGAGCCCAAACTCTGATGCCGGAATCTGGGCCTGGCCAGACAAACAATTCTTTGTGCGCCGCCGATATCCTCGCCGGATCCATCAGCCTGTTCCTCTCCATTTTTTGTTTCTTCTGTCCCCGGCTGGAGACGTCTCTCGCGATCGGCCCAGTATCCTGGATTGCGCCCTTCCCAAACCGAGCCGAACAGCGCGCCGACAAAAACTGACGCAGGGTCAGCACGGCCAGCGGCGGATACGCCACCCACCACACGCTCTCGAAAGCCAAACTCCAACCCTTTCTCCCACGTCGACAACCTCTCGCAACCGCAACCTATAGAACCGATCATCGCACTCCTCCGCCGACGCCGGCACTCCGCGCGCTGCTCGCATTTTCTCGTCTGCAGCCCCCCCACAATGTCTCCAACAAAGCGCTCCTCGCGAACCCGCCGAGGCTCGGTTCGAGATGCGACCGTTGAGCGCCCAGACGATTCATCGCCTTCACGTCCGGCGAAGCGCAGGAGACAGGTAAGTTTCTACCCCCAACGCAGCCCTATACATATACTCGATGTCAACACCCGGTTTGTGTTCCCTCGCGTAGGCGTAGTCTGACGTATTCCTCAAAAGGCCCAGGCCAACTCGTCAGAACACGACATCCCCGAGGAGCCCGATTCGAGCCTCATTGCCGACACGTCCGTGGTGAACCTTCACGACGCCCTCGAAGTGGTGACCCGCGTCACGCAGAACCTGACGTCGCCGCGCGACCAGGTCCTGCAGGCGAGCAAGGACCATGCCAACGCCATACACGAAGAGAACCAAGAGGGAGTCCAGGCCTTTGCTAAAATAGCCGGCCAGGACTGGACCTACTACGTCACCAAGACCACCATCAACATCGGCCGGACCTCGGACCCGCCGCCAACACGCCAGGATGAGGGCGATAAAGACTTTGTCCACATCGACCTGGGGCCGAGCAAAATGATCTCGCGCCAGCACGCCATGATCACCTTCAACTCCACTTGGACACTCGAGGTTAAGGGCCGCAACGGCGTCAAGTTGGATGGCGAGTCCCAGAAGCAGGGCGCGTCGACCCCATTGACAAGCGGAAGGGTCATTGAGATTGGCGGCATCGAGATGATTTTCGTCCTCCCCCTCGATAGCGCGCCGCTGCGCATACACCCCACCTACATCGAGCGCGCCGGTCTCCAGGGCACCGAGTTCTCCGGCACGGGCAAGGAAGCCGAGGTGGTTGAGGACGCGCTCCGCCCCACAACCTCGTCCAGCGCCGTCCAAGCCGTGAGTGGGAGGGTCGCGCTGCCCCGTAGCCAACCATTGCCCCAATCCATTGCGCCGGCGCCCCCGGACTACAGGCGCCCAGGAACACCGCCATCGGTGCGCAGTCGCGGCGCCGGGTCCCAGAACAGGTCGCCGCAGTTCAAGGATGGAACCATGCTCATGAACCCCAACGATGTCGACCTGAGTCTGGATGAGAACAAGCACATCAAGCCGCAGTACAGCTATGCGCAGATGATCACCCAGGCCATCATGAACACGGCCGACGACAAGCTTAACCTTAATGGCATCTACAACTTCATCATGACCAACTACTCGTATTACAGGCACCAGCAGGCTGCCGGCTGGCAGGTGAGTCGCGTGTGGACCCGCTTTCCCCGCGTCCACGTGCGCGTTTTGCGGATGGCACCCATATACTGACTGGAGTACCAGAATTCCATCCGCCATAACCTGTCCCTGAACAAGGCGTTTGAGAAGGTCGCGAGATCGACGGACGAGCCCGGCAAGGGAATGAAGTGGCAGATCGTGCCCGAGGTCAAGGACGAGATGACAAGAAGCGCGTACAAGGGAGGGCGTGGCGGTCATCGCGGCTCTTCGAACCCGTCCTCGCCGAATCAGCTCAACTACGTGAACCAGGGCCCGAGAGAGATGGCAGCCAGAGACCACGGTTCCTCACGGAAGCGCAAGGTCTCGCCCTCTGGCTCACCTCAACCTCGCTCTGCCCTTCGTGACTTGCACATGACTCCTGACCGCAGCTCACGTCGCCTCCTCCCCGGTGAATCGGGTCTGGGGATCGACGGCAGTCCACTACCACGCTTCCGTAAGACGGCGACATCGGCCGTGGCTCTGCCGTCGACAGAGGCGACAGACGAGCTGCAGACCGAGGACAACATCCCTCGGTCACCCACCCTCACCTCCTCGTATCTCCAGGAGGACGGTGGATCGTTCGTAACGCCGGCGCCGCACAGAGTCAACCTGCGACTCGCCCCGCCCAGCACAGCCCAGCGGCCCAGCCAGCATATGCCAACAAGCTCGCCGGCGCCGTTTTGGAAATATGCCGACATAGGAAGCACGCCGTTGAGGGGTCCGTCGGCTCTAGACTTCAGCCCATCGAGGCCACGGCTCGAGCCTCTGCCACAGAGCAGCAGCCCTCCCCAGGGCCCGAGCAAGTCTCCTGTCCAGAGTCCGACAAGACGCACAGCACGGCTTGGAGGGGAGCTGCTGCAACCAAAGCCAGAGCCGCAGGAGCAACCATCTGCTGCGAACGAGGTCGAGGAGGATGGAGGGTTCGACCTGACAAAGTGCGTGATTTCCATCTCATTCCTTATCATCCACCCTGTTCTTCATGATCCATTGATTTACTAACCTGTCAACACAGGGGGTTCCAAAGCATCGGGTCATATCACGCACCAGTCGGCCGTGGCTTTCAGGTCGCCCCCGCTGCCAATGGCAGGTAGGGGATCGTCGCCACTACAAAAAGGCCCGAGCCTAACTCGATCCATAGCACGCGTGTGTCCTATCGGGTTATCCCCAAGCCTGTATACCTTCTGATCCTATCCCTCACGGGAAAGGCTCCGACCAGGCCCCATTGACTTGATGTTACTCAGCCCGCCCTCACACCTCTTGATGCACTCGGGCCTTTCCACCCCACCCTCATTTTTTTTTCCACTCCACGACTGTTATCGCGGCAGCCAGCCGAGTCTGGCTCCCCAATCAAACCAGGCCACCACCCAAAAACCAGTGATGACGGTCTGTGCTCACGTTCACGCCAGTGTATTATGATGGTTGCGTCGCGTATTGCGTTTCCCTGTTTTCTTCTTCTCATGTTCCTGCTGCGCGCGGTGGCTTTAAGGCTCATGCGACAGCGTTGTACTCACTCTCCTTTGCTCAGTTCCATCATGGATGACACTGCATTTAAGAGGCGAATCGGTTCCGTGGGAGGGTTGGTTGGTGGTTTTTCATTGCTTTTTATCCCGGGCAGCGTTGTACTTGTATTTTCTAATCGCCTGGTTCCTCTTTTCCCGGTTTCCGGTTTCCACTTCCTATTTTCTTCTCATGTTCGGTTCCTTGCGGAGATTTCATCTCCATCTCTGGGACTCATCAAGACGAGCAAGCCAAGATTTTCCCTCCATTTCTGAAATCAAACACCAACAATCTCGCTTCCGGCTCTGGAACCCGTCGCCCACCCCTTGGCCCCCGCTGGATTATGCAGATCTACCCGAGGACAGGAACACGCGGGGACGTCCATCCGTGTAGCTGCCAACCTATCTACCCAGCTTACCTAGCAGTGATGAAACAAGAGAGATGAAGCAAATCAAGGAGTTTACAAAATACTTCCGTGGCGGAAAAATCTACAGTCACTTGCATGCATACACGAGGCGGTCTAGAAGCAATCCGAGGGCGGGGGTTCGCTTCTGCATGACGCTCCGTGCTGTCCGTTGGTTGCCACTAGGCCTGGGTGCTGCCGTCGGGCGGCCGCCCCGTCCCTTGCTCTCAGGTCTTGCTCCCCACAGACACTGCGTCGCGCTGGGATGCATGCAGGATGGCTGCAGGCGGCTAGCCAAGCACCTACCTGCCCGGGCACGAAGATGAAATGAAAAAAAAAAAAAAAAAGGTTAACTCTTGGACGGCGTCAGTAAGCCCCCAGGCCGCCCGCGGATACGTACTTCGCGTTACACACGCTTCGCAAAGCCATGCTGCCTTTCCGTGGGTGGCGTGCTGCTCCCTGAGGGGGCCTGGACTCCTCGGGGGCTGAGATATTACACATACACAGCATCTGGGCCTTGCTTCCCACAGTTGCACGCGTTGGGGGTCAACCTGTTGCACCGACGGGTGTTTACCAGCGAGAATACGAGCGACGGGTCTGGCCTCAGCCGTGGGATAATCTCAACGTCAAGACCGATTACACGTTTAATGGTAATCACTCGAAACGAAGTACTTTCGGTCATGCATGGGTCCAGATCTGATGGTGAACAAGGCCGTGTCTCTATTTCGCAGAAAGACCCTCTTTTTTGTAGGCTTCATATACACAATGTGATGATCCCCTCCAACCGTGACGCAACAAAAAAAAAAAAAAAAAAAAGATATGTACAAGAAATCGAGGGAAAGATTGGGAGCATGTCGTAGCCCTCGCTTAGCGAGGTACTTGAGGTAGAGGGCATTTTTCCCCCTCCCGTCCCACATCTTTTGCATAGAATTGTACACAAGGAGGCAGCGGTAAAGAGGGCGGAAGGACCGGAGAGAAGGAGATATCGAGGGTGGCACCGTGCACACATACAGAAAAGAAACCACAAAGAAAATAACATGAGAAAAAAAAAAAAAAAAAGGAACACACCCATTTTTAAATGGTAAGGGCACTCTGCTTTTTGGTATCTTATCGTTTCACTCGCCACTTTGTCTCATCGCTTTTTAAAGGGTAGCCTACCACGAGAAGGCCTCCTCAACAAAGTCGATGGTGCCGTAGTCTTGCCTGCTCCGGACGGCGCGGCGGACCTCGTCGCTCAGAGCGCCGGGGCCGCAGACGGTAACGCCCATGGCGCCGACCTGGTTCTCCATCTCCATGGCGAGCAGCGTCTCGATGTTGGGGCGGCCAGGGAACATCTGGACCGTGGCCGAGGGCGAGTGGATCTCCTTTGTCGAGCGCGGCCTCGACACGAAGAGCATGATTCGGAGCACCTCTCGCCTGCGCTCCATGGCCAGGATCTCGGTCATCCAGGGGCGGATCCACTCGAGGTGCTCGGGCGTCTGGATGATCCAGACGAGAACAACCTTGCGCGCCGCCACGGTGCCGTTGCTGAAGCCGGCAACCAGGTCGCGCACGTGCGGCACCGCCTGAGTAATGCCCACACCGCCTGCGAAGAGCATGCACGTTCCGTACGAGGACATGTCGTGCATGCCTCCGTAAGGCCCCTCGACCAGACAGCGCGTGATGAGGCGACCCGAGGGCTTCGCGGCAGCCTTCTTGTAGAGCGATGCGGTGGCGCCGGTACGGGCGCGAATGACAAACGACATGCTCGTCCTGCCCATGGACAGGACGTCCTGGCGGTTCATGGCGAGGCCCTTGTCAGCATCGCCGGCCAGTGCCGTCTCGCTCTCGGCACTCCATGCGACCGAGAAGGGGTGCGACTGCGTCCAGCTGACGGTGGGGAAGTAGAGGTACGCGTGCTGGCCGGGCTTGAAGGTCCAGGGGCGGGCCATGGTGACGGTGACGCGGACGGCGTTGTCGGGGAGGGCCTCGACAAGCGTCTTGGTGCCGCCGCTGCCGAAGTTGGAGTAGGCGATGCGAAGGAAGCGGGCGGCGCGGTCGAAACACCACAGGGCGACGACCGTGTAGATGTACTTGATGTGCGGGAGCTCGTCAAGCTGGCAGTGGTACCACACACCAGCCACGGATACGGCCGCAGCGATGATGTGGAGGATCTTGAAGGTCTCATAGGCAGCATGGCGGATCGGGCTCCAAGCCTGGAAGAAGATGACAACGAAGGCGATTGTTCCCTGTTTGTTTGCTCTCGGTCAGAATCTTACTGGCGCCCAGTGAACATGCAGAGAGTTACTCACGATGAATCCCCACATGAGGAATTGAGACTTGAAGGTGGCAGCAAACACGCCCTCCCAGCCACTCTTGTTAGACTTGGGGATCATGAAGGCCAGGGTGTGGGTGACGGCCTCGAGGACCACAATGCGGCCGAGCCAACGGTGAAGCAGGTTCATGGTGTCGAACGAGATGCCCAGCAGGTTGATGAGCGGGTTGTTGCGGCCGGCGAGAAGCCACAGAGGAACCATGTTGACAACAGCCAGGACACCGGTCCTGTTGCGCAGCTGGCTGGCGGCCGAGTCGAAGTTTGCGTGAAGCGGGATGTTGATAACGCAGAAGGCAACGTTGGTGGCAACGTAGCCAGCGAGCAGGACGAGCTGCAGACGGGTGGGCAGGGTGCCCATGTTGACGGCCGACGAGAGCTGGAACTCGCGGTTGTGGCGTTTGCTGAAGATGGGCGCATACTGCATCTCACGCTTGAACCACGAGGCCTTGCCGCTCGTCTTTGCGAAGTAGCGCTGCGTCTCGTTCTGGAGCGACGATACGGTCCGCACGTACTTGACCGCCCAGTTCCAGACCCTCCACACGATCATGACGGCGGCGAGGGATCCCAGGACGTAGTAAAGGTAGTTGGCGAGCAGCTTGTTCTCAAGCGCAGGGTTGAAGGGCTTGGTGGCGCCGGCCCCCGCCGTTGCGTTGGCGGGCGCAGTTGCGTTTGCAGGCGCCGACATATTTGCTGGTGCCGGCATCGTGTCGAGCTGTGCGGTTGTTTGTGTGTGTTCGGTTTGTCGGCGGCCCCTGTTTTCTCAACAGGGTCGACGGTAACGTCTCCGTTGGAGGCGGCGCCTGGACTCACGCCAACCGTCGTGGGAACGCCTCGAGCTGTTGGGGAGCCAGGCTAACTCGAGAGGACCCTGTAACTGAAGATGGTGGCCGGATATCAAGCGGCAGGATCACCGACGAAGGAAGCACCACACCAAGGAAGAGGAAAAGGAAAAGGAAAAGGATGGCAGTGCCAAGGGACCGAAGGGAAGTAAAGGAGGGAGAGAAGTGAAGTGAGAAAGTAAAAGGTGGGCTGGAATCCGGGAGATGACGACAGGCTCAGAGCACTCTGGTCGTCGAGTCGGTCCAGGCGTCTTAGTGGTGACGGGCTGAGTTGTCCTTGGGAAAGCTCCTTTCCTTGCTCTTTCTTTGGTTGTTTGCTCTGGTCCTTTGCTCTGGTCCAGTCTTTGGATTTCCTCCGTGCGCAAAAGATCGACTCGGTCGTGGGTAAGCAAAAACTGGCTGTTTGTCGAAGACGATCTGCGGCCAAGGGGCTTTTTCAGTCCGTCCAACGAGGATCGTGCAGCGTAGCGGCGTCGGGCCAAAGGAAGCAAGGCAGAGGATAAATAAAAAGAAGAAGAAGAGAGGAAAATGAGAACGGAAATGAGTAAACAAGAGACAAGGCTCTTGGCAGAAGCGAAAAGTGTCTCGGAGGACGAGGTCGAAAGGAATGGCGTTCCGATCCCAACGAGAGGTTGGATTGGTGTTGAGGGGGGAGAGAAGGGAAGAAAATGCTAAAAAGGGGGGATACAAGGCCTTGTATAATATAACATGCGAGCAGGATGACATCCACAGATGAACGATGGCACGCTGGGCTGCCAGCAGTCGTCGCCCCCTCCACTCGCATCGGCACGCCTTCCCTGCAATGCAGCGCAGCAGCGCAGGCGGCCCCTGCAGCAGTGCCGTGGCGGGCCAGCCTGGAGGGCGCTTGGCTGCAGGGGAGGCACGCAGAGGCACGCCAAAACGCTCCCACGCTCTCGTCGCCCTGCCCAAAAGCGGGAGTCGAGCCCTGCACCCCCGGTCGCTGATCGCAGCATCGCCCAGCCAGTGCCAGGGCCAGAACCGGGATCGAGCCTGCCGCACCCAAGAGGCTCCGCTTGCCACAGAATCCCCACCCGCTGGCCCCTTTTCCACGCCATTAATACCCTTTCCCCACGGCTTTTCAATGCAGCCAGCGTGCTATTTTTCCCAGGCTGCCTCAGTCCCCTGCGTCGCTCAACCTTGAGCCCACAGCAGCGGACCCCAAGATAGCAGCGGAAGGAAGACAGGCGATCACCCGATCAAGCGACGACGCGGTCGAGCGATCAAGCAAAACGAGCATTCAAGCGACGCTCCAGGTGTGCTCTGCCATTTCCTCTTTATGGTCACGGTCGGCCGGCCGGATGGTGCGGGGGAACGGCTCGGACGATTTGTTTCTTTCCTGTGAGTTTGACCAACCGAACCATTTCCGGCTGCGCTCCGACGGGCTGGACCCTTTGCGCTCGGCCTCGTCCATTTTGGGCGGTGCGCGAGTCTGGGAAACTCGCACCAGGTCGACGGACGGACTCGGGTTCTTCCCACACTTGGGGCCTTTTGGCCGTGCGTGCAGCGTTGGCTTACGGCACCAGCATTCCTCCTGCTCCCCTTGCACTCTGCAGATCATCAGCGACCAGGGTCCACGCCCTTGCCCTTGGTTGGCCTGCCTCTTTTTGTCCGTGTTGATGCTGCCGTTGCAGTGCGGTTGCGCGGCGCAATTCCCGGGGCTCGCGAGGGAAAAAAAAAAAGAACGCGAAAACCATGTCGAGGCCAGTCGTCGTCGTCCGATTGATTCGCGCCCCACCCGGCGGCCGCATCCCACGGACGACCGAATGCCAAGCCCTACACTGAATTGGACGAGACGGCACGGACGCCGTTGTTGCATGGGCACCACAGCTACGCGGACGACAAGACGGCACTGTAAATTACACAGCGAAGGTTTAGATGATGGAGAGCTGTTACCCACTCGATCCGGCTGGCAAAAGGACCTGCTTGCGCAAGCCTCGACGAGGCCCCCATTGTAACTGGGCTGCTGAGCCCGCCGGGGGTCGATCACGATGGGTGATGAAGTGACAGGCGGGGGATTGACGTGTTTGAGGAAACGACCTGATCGATGTCGGTCCTGGCGCCATGTGCGAAGGAAAAAATTCTTCCTGCTTCCCTGCTGGGCAGACAGTTGTTTCGCAGCAATTTGGCGGCCAAGAGGCGCGCCGACCGCAGACGTTGGTCGACCGATTGGACGACAGACCCCTGCGAGTCTGAGCGATGAAACACGCGCCCAAGGCCATGGATTCCCCATGCTGCACATAATCTGCTCGTTGGCTGCCGACGCTATCAGGCCCGTCTAGAAAAAGCAAGCTCGGAGGCTAGCTGGCGCATCAAGCCAAGAAGAGCCAGATACGGAAACACAGGGAGGAATAAAACTAACACCTCGATTCGGTAATCCCGCAATCATCTCCAAACAAACGTTTAGGACTTTCTTGTGACGGGCTGCCTTGTTTGCACCTCGTCAATGCAGTTGTTATTTACGAGACCCGTGTCGTGGGAAGAACAACAACCCCGTCGGGCTGGACCATCTACCGATCGGTGCCTGCGATTATCGACAGGTGTGATGCTACACTGCCTAGGTTGTACCCTAGATGTGCTAGACTGACGCCCGGGCATTGCCGGCAGGGACGTCTGAAGCGAGAGAACAAGGCATTGATCCTCTGCAACAACGGGACCAGGAGCAGGAGGAGGCGGGATCGAAAACTCCATCCCATTTACTTGCTGCCGCGCCCATCAAAAGCCATCAGGTAGAACTCGCCTCGACTTGCTTCTCCTTCATGTGCGTGGCCTGATTGCCGGAACCTTGCTCATGTTTCCAATCCTCGCGGCGGTTGTGGCGGCGGTCGTGCGATCGGTCCGCCAACCGCGCCCCAGCTGAGATCTGCCCGCACCCGTTCCCGTCCCTTGGTGCTGAGTGGCCAGCCGTGGTGTTTCGACCATGGCCCCCCCTTTTTTTTTTTTTTTTTTCCCATCCTTCTCCCACGTGTTGTTGCTGCTTGCGCCAGACAGGAACAGGCGAGGAGGGGGCTCCTTCAACGTCTCGGGTTAAAGAGGTCCCACACCATCATCGCCTTCCCTTGCCTTCCCCGTCGCCAACTCCCAACGGCCGTTTCTCCTTTCTACACTCTCGGGGTGGGATTTTGAGACTTTCATCAATTCGAGAGCGGCGAGTTGCAAAAGGTACCAGCCAACCAGCCAGCCAGCCAGCCAAAACAAACCCTCTCTGGCGTGGCTGGGTCGGGTGGGTTGGCCGATCGATGGGTCCTACGGGCGCAGTTAATGCTTCCGTTGCGCACGAGTCGAAGCTCCGCTTGGCTTACCCGATTTTCCTCAACATTCTGGCTGCTTGCATGAAAGAGGACGCCCACATGCCGCTAGAAAAGGCGCGCCCCCGTGCACCGCGTAAAGCGGGTGGGCGAGGAACATGTGCTTTGCTGGCGCTGGTGCGACAAGTTGTTTGTTTCTTCCCTTTTATCGCCAAAAGTCTTGGTTTTGTTCAGTCCCCAATGAGGCAAAAAAGGAGAAGCATTCAAGTGTCCACAGATCATCGGCGACAAGACAATCACGGGAATGAGGCCGGAAGAAGGAGCATGAATGGAAACAAGAAACACCAAAGAGGACGATGACCACGCCTCGTCCAAACCCTTCCAAAACAGCATCGTGAGATCCAACAAACCACCGTCTGC
Organism: Falciphora oryzae; assembly: GCA_000733355.1. NCBI lineage: Eukaryota > Fungi > Ascomycota > Sordariomycetes > Magnaporthales > Magnaporthaceae > Falciphora > Falciphora oryzae. The sequence goes on from JNVV01000005.1 coordinate 649,424, forward strand.
AGCGGCGAGGGGCCGGAGGAGCCGCTGGAGATGCTGGAGAAAGAAGGAGACTGAGGTGTGGAAATACCCAAAACACCACCACCCGCACCCGGATATCTGCCGAGCGAGCTGCCACCGTAGAATGACGCCAGCATTGAACAAAACGTGCGACGGGTGTTTCCCGGCGGAGCTCCTGCTGCCCATTCACTCTGCTTTCCCCACTGATCTGTTGACAGCTACTGTGTATGAGACACCCGAAAGCGGTTTACTCAGAAATAGGTAATCTGCCAAAACGAATATCTCGAAACTTGATCGGCCCCATCCGCATTTTTCCTTTTGTGATTCGCGCGCCGGTGCTGTCCATGGCGATCCGCGTCCTTCCCTGACCCTCCCCGACCGACGGGCGCGGCTGATAGTTGTCCCCGGCTGAAACCTTCTCATATGAAGAGAAATCTTGCATCGGTTGATTGCCACGCACGCAAGCGGCGACCGAAATCCGTCAAACATCGCTGGTCCCTGGACCGCCCGCCGAAAAATAGGAGCAAATGGCAGGACGGGGCCCCCTGTGTTGGGTTTGTTTTGTCGATGCGCGCCACCCCCGAACAAACGAATGCGACGGGCGCGGCGCACGCGGTCATCCCCGGTCCAGAATTTGAGGCTCTTTTTTTTTTTTTTTTTTTACTTTTTTTCGTACAAATATAATAGACTCCAATATCTTAAAATGACCCAATATTAGTACGCATACGCCAGACAATCCCGGCTCCCTGCCATGTTGGGATCGTGGGAGACCTCCCGGCTCACATGAAAATGCCCAGGCTCATCAAACACGTCTGCTCGTATACAATCGTGAAATATGATTCAACCCGCCAACCTTCGCGCCGCCCCGGCGGCCCTATGGCCGAGAGACTGACAGACGGGCACATGCCCTAAAGCACAGACAGGATTCCTCGTCGGAATAGCGTTTAAGCGGAAACATAAATAGCGGACAGACGTCTGATCTTCCGCCAGCCCCCACAACAACCTAACTCAAACGGGCTGAGTCAATGGACATGGGTAAATACCGACAAACGGGACAGGATAGGAACCACAAAAAACCGTCCCTATTGCTTCGCGTCCCCGGGTCCGAATCTAGACTTGAAGCGCGTAATCGCCCCGCTGGCAAAAAAAAAAAAAAAAAAAAAAAAAAAAAGGCTCCAAGCGCAGCGCGCGGACGCAGAATAGCAATAGCGTCAATGGCGTGCTTGGAGTAAAGAAGAGGCATGGCGCATCCGAAGTGCCGACCTGATTGATTGCGCGCAGCTCCGTCGGCATTGAGAGGCCGCGGATGCCGGCCCGAAGAAGGCAGCGAATGACAAGGTCGTAGTCGTAGCTCTCTCACACGCAAAGCTCGTCGTCGCTCGTCTGCTCCGGGTCGAAGCTCTGCCTCACCCTCTTCCTGGAAACCGCGGCGGCCGCTCCTCTCCTGCCGCTGCTGTTGCCGTGGCTACGAAGTGACAGCATCACCGTGGTGCTCACCGAACGTTTCCCGCTCACCCGGCGCAGGGGATCCCCGGCCACGGCCGTCGTCGCCCTGCGCCTCTTCAAGGTCGGGTTCTCCCGGCCTGTGAAGGAGGAATCGAACGACAGCTCGTCATCGCCGCTGCTGTCATCTGCCGGCGACTCTGCCGCGGCTCCCGCGCCTGTCGCATCGCCATGGCAGCCCCACCGCTTTCCCGCGAGGCCGTCGGAGTGGTCCGCGTCGGCTGTTTTGGAGCGGAGGGTTCGTCGCCTGCCGGCTTGTGGAGGCGTCTCGGGTTGCGAGACCGCGGGAGACGCGGTACGGCACCTCCTGGAGGTGATGCTGCCGATTCTGTTGTTGTTGCTGTGGGACCGAGATGATGGTGGCATCTGCAGCTTGCCCGGTGCTGGAGTCTCGAGAACCCACTCGCTGATGCCGTCATCCCACTTGTATCCCGTAAACATGTTTGGAGCGGATGGCCCGTCGCCAGAGGGCTTCGCCGTCTCGTCTGCTGGTCCATCGGCCCTAGCTCGCGGCTGGCCGAGCGTCTCGGCAAATGCAAGATCTCGCAAGTCGTTGGTCCTGTGCGCCAGCAAGAACGCGCAGTCCGCATCTAACCTTTCGAAAAGCTCGCCATCCACGTCTAGGGAGTGCACTCGCCCGCACAGCCCCTTGAGGTACCTCGACGACGGCAAGCTCGTGCCCCTCCCGCAGCACTGAGCGATCGAGCTAATGAGCGTGACAGCTCTGCCGTGGTGCTGTGATGTCCTGGTCCCGGATGACTCCTCCCACAGCAGCTCTAGCCGCTCCCTGACGGTGGCCGAAGTAGAATAGTTCTCCATGTCGGGACTAGTGGCGAGATAGAGAGTAAGAAGTAATAGAAAAGTGCCGCCTCCAGACTGGCGGACACCCCTCCCCGTTGATGCTGCTAGTGAGGTGTGCAAGATAACTCTAACCCGCTTGGAGATGATCGCTATCTTGTCTTGCCTTGAACAGCTGGTTTCCGGCTCAGCTATCGATTCATGCCCAACGGTTAACATTGTTGCCAGTGAAGCCAAAGATGAATCTAGTGTCTTCTCCCACGCGCCGCTATTCTCGTCGTCTTGCTTGGAAGTCGATTTTCTATTCCGGCGACTGACATGCTTGCAAAGAATGTTGAGTGATACTGTTGTAAATTCGATCGCCCCCTGGCAAGGTCCGCTGCCTGAGATGGTTCGGGCTGCAGTCGCCCAGAGCTTCCGGAACGCTGGGGTCCACATCCACTCCTGGGGCAGCTTCCCACTCGAAAGAAGGTTCGCCATCTCCCGCAACGCAAACGCGTCCCGCCTAGACGTTTCCGCGACGGTGACTAGTAGCCGCACGGGTGCCAGTGCAGGGCTCTCGCCGAGTGTGCTGTCAGGTCCCGCAGGCCCCGGAAACTGCGGCGCCTGCACCAAGGCCGCCCGGAGGATCTCCTCGGCCTCGGAGCCAGCATCAAAGAGCAGGCAGAGCCTGACCAGGGCGGCGCAGAAGGCGGTGTCGGCAAGAATGCCTTGTGCAACGGCGTCGCGGAGGATGCGGATGCCGTGGGCCCTGACGACGGCCCGCAAGTGCCTGTACCCGGCGCCGTCGCCGGGTCCCAGTCCTTCAAGCTCGCTGTAGATGCCGAAGGAGACCTCGGACGGGTTGAAGGCCGCCTTCTCGCCACGAGCCTCGGCCTCCTCGCGCTCCCACTCTTGGCGGCCTGCGATGTAGGCGGGCACCTGGCGTAGACACATGGCGAAGAGCGATTTGCGCGCCACCGGAACTGGGGCCGTCGCCCGCTCTGCTGCGGCTACCGGTTCGGCGGTCGCGCGGAGGAGCGACTCGGTGGCCCGCAGGATGGTCTCGTACATGTTAAAAACGCAGGCCGGCGTGGTGCGCCGCAGCCCGGCCAGATCCTCCTCCACAGCGGAGCGAGCGGGGGTGGCCCCGGCCGTCCGACGGCCACACTGCAGCGGCCGATCTGCGGAGTCAACATCATCGATGGCGAACTTCGGCGGTGGTCGCGGCGGCCCCACGGGAGAGGACAGCTGGTGGTATCGGATCTTGCGGACGAGGGGAGTCGGCATCGCGGCATCACTCCATATGCAGGCCTTGTTAGCGAAGGCCTGGGACGAGGATGATGAGGGTGCCTCGTCGTCGGAAGGTCTTCGCTGTGGCCTCTGGCCCGTGCGCTGCCTCGCGCCCCTAGTAGAGTAGGTGTGCTTGTTCCTCCCTCGGCGGGCGGCAGCAGTCGAAGCAGCCGTTACCCAAGCCTGTCGAGGAGAAGAAGCCGAGTCGGGCGAGGGACCGGACAAGACCTCCCGGGATGCCTCGGCAATCACACCATACAAAGCAGCGTCATTGGAAGGCCAGGCCATCTCCTTCTGCAGTGCGGCGATGTGCGAGAGTAATGGCCGGATGAGGCGGTGACACCTTGTCGCGGTCCATGGTGTCGACTCGAGAACAGACTGGGAGATGCGGGAGCGACGTTGCTTGCGGGATGGTGGCATGGTGCCGTGACTTGCTGCTCCACCATCCTCAGATATCAAGGACATCTCCAAAGCCATGCTGGCAACTGAATGAGATGCAATGTGAACAAATCGAAACAATGATAAGCAAATATGGTGGCTCGCGCGATTCTTCTCAAAAATCAAGAAGCGCGGTAATGGTGCGGTTGGTAGCACGGCTGAGCGGGCTCCCCACTCTCACAGGCCAAGAACTGAGGCCATTCTGAATGCGAAAGTGACGATGGCGGTCTGAAAAATGATGGGAGGAGAGGATGGTGTGCGACGATTGGTGATGCAGAATACAGCGAAGGAAGGCTTTGAAAGATGGATATGGCAAAGGATAATGCCCAAAATATCGATTACACGAGTCCGAAGGATATATTATGCATGTTCTGAGCTGGGAATAGCGATCCTCGGAGCCGCTTGCTTGCGCTGTGTGATGTTGCAACTTTGGATGCATGCGGCCGCCGAGTCCGTGGTTTGTTTACAGGATTTCCTATTACGGACTGATAAGATAGCCCACCCCTGTGAGTTCCATCCATTCTCCTGGACCTCATTGGACGTCATTTCCGGGGCGGCCACCGTCTTCAGCCCCATTCCTCCGTGACACCCATCAGGGCGGTGTCACGCTGCTGCTGCCAATCGACCAAAAAGCGTTGGTTCAATCGGGGTCGGTTAGGGTCCCTGCCCGCCTCTAGAATCGCATGCATAGAAGCTGCGGAGGCGAACGGGCCACACACACACGCACACCTTTGAGCTACGTTGGGCTTCTCGCAGAATCCCGAATACCTGTGTCCGTCTCATTTGCCGTTGTCTTACTAGATTGAATCCAATACCGCCAATACCGCCAATTGCGATTGCTCTCCCTGGCCGCCCTAACGAGCGCTGCTCAGCGATGCACTGGGTGAAGGAGAGATGAGTTGGCCACTGTTGTGCTGGTGGCGGGTGTTTCCGGCAATCGACCCCTGCACGACACGCCTTTTCGAGCTTCCCGCGCGCCCGGACGGCACTCTGGTTTGCTGAAGCATTCGGGTGAGCTAAGAAAAATTTCATGACTACGAAACTTTTACACTGGGTCTCAATTTTTTTTCTGCTTCCTCGTCCATGCATATTGGAGCTATACTACCTACGGAGGCTGCCTTTTTTTTTTTTTCTTTATTTTTTTTTATTCCTCTGCACCGTCCAGCTGGAATCCCTTCTATTTTTTTTTTTTTTTTTTTTTTCCCTGTGTATAATACATAGAGAAAATATCTGGCTGGCTTCCTGCTCGGGCCAGAAAATCACCCCTTGCTTCTAGCCCACGTCGTACCCTCCCCCTTCCCACATGGTCGAGGCATTCCACTGCCCCTCGTGGACCTTTTAACTTCTTCCACTTCTAAAATGGCTGAGACCAAGAACGGCGCCGCGGCCAACGAAGGTAAGCCGCAGCGGAACCTACATACAACCCCGTGGGCCGCCTCGCACGAGCCCTCGAGCCCCGCGTGGAGGAACAAGACGGCTTCTTCTTGCCTGGGACATGACCTCTAATGCTGACCTCTCTCGCACAGCTGCCGACCCGGCGCCGGCGGCCAATGCCCCGCCCGCAGAGGACAATGGCGAGATCGCCCCGGAGGGTAAGTGGCAGAGTGCATGTCTGCCCTCAAGGTGCTTGAGAGGGGCTAACACCTACCCCTCCTCTAGACGCTGTCCTCTCGCTCTCGATAGTCCTTCCCCGGTCATCCGAGAAGATTCAGATTGCCGTGTCTCCCCATGAGCAGGTTCACGAAGTGCGCCAGTCCATCATCGAGATGCCCACCGCCCTACAGTACTCGTGCTTTCACCTGGAACACAAGGGCGAGCGCATCAACGACTTTGCCACAATATCTGAGATTACCGACATCGCGGACGGCTCCGAGATCCAGCTGGTCGAAGACCCTTACACCGAGAAGGAGGCCCGTATCCACTTGATCCGCGTCCGCGAGCTGATCGGCGCTGCTGGCGATCGCACTGATGCCGTACAGGGCATCCTCCCTGGACTCTCTGTCTACGATACCGTGGCCGCTGAGGCTCGTGACGCAGCAGAGGTGACTGAGTACGAGTTCCAGAAGCCCGCCGACCTCGCTGCTTTCCTGCCGCGAGAGACGGGCCCCCAGCCCAAGACCGTCAAGGCCATATCAGTTTCGCCCTGGAACCCCCCACCAGCCCATCTCAGGCAGAAGGGCCACCTGCTGTACCTGATCGTCACGACCAACGAGGGCGAGCAGTTCCAGATCACGGCCCATGTTGGCGGCTTCTTTGTCAACAAGTCGTCCAACAGCAAGTTTGACCCGACGCCAAAGGTCGGCAACAAGGGCTACTTGGCGCACTCCCTCCTGACTCTGATCGAGCAGCTGTCGCCCTCCTTCGCCCAGTCCTTCCTTGAGCTTCAGGAGTTCAACAACCGCCGAGAGCCCCTCTCCACCTTCCAGATCACCAACGCCATCCCGGCCGCCCCCTGGCTGGTCCCCTCGGCCAACTCGCCTGCCTGCTCCCACATCGCCGATATCACGAGGACACAGGAGTCCTTCCTGATCGGCGGTGTTGAGAACACTGACACGCTGAGGGACTGGAACGAGGAGTTCCAGTCGGCCAAGGAGCTGCCCAAGGAGAACGTCCAGGACCGTGTCTTCAGGGAACGCCTAATCTCGAAGCTATTTGCCGACTACAACGATGCTGCTGCTCGCGGTGCCGTTCTCGTTGCTCGCGGCGAGGTTGCGCCTCTGAACCCCACCGAGGGTCGGGATGCCCAGATTTTCGTTTACAACAACGTCTTCTTCTCCTTTGGCGCTGACGGCGTTGGTACTTTCACCTCGGAGGGCGGTGACGAGGCAGCACGCGTTGCTACTGCCAAGGACGTGGCGGGTGTTAAGCTCGTCAACCAGCTGGATATCGACGGTCTTTACACCCCCGGCACCGTGGTTGTCGACTACCTCGGTAAGCGGATTGTTGGCCAGAGCATTGTGCCTGGAATCTTTAAGCAGAGGGAGCCCGGTGAGAACCAGATCGACTACGGCGGTGTCGAGGGTAAGGACATCGTCGCGGCCGATGAGCGCTTTGTCCCGCAGTTCCAGAAGTTGTCCAAGGCTCTGAAGGTTAAGCCCCACGCCGTCTGGGATAAGGAGGGCAAGCGTTTCGACCTTGAGGGCAGCGTGGAAACTAAGGGGCTTGTGGGCACTGATGGCCGCAAGTACGTCCTGGACCTGTACCGCATCACGCCCTTGGATATCGAGTGGCAAGAGGAGGTTGAGGCGGACTCGGACAACGAGTACCCCCACCGCATGACGGTGCTGCGATCGGAGCTTGTTGAGCAGTTTGCGCGCCAGAAGATGCGGGAATGGGTGACCGCTGAGGTTGCCAAGCGCGGTCAGGCCAAGAAGGAGAAGGCGGCGGCAGAGGCCGGGGCAAAGGCCGAGGGAGAAGAGAAGGAGAAGGAGGAGGAGGAGGGAGAGTCTGCCGAAGACGGCGAGAAGAAGGAGGGAGAGGCTACCGAAGAGGGCGAGAAGAAGGAGGGAGAGGCTACCGAAGAGGGTGAGAAGAAGGAGGAGGTGACCAACGATCGGATCGACGTCTCGGACTTCAACTTCACGCTGAACCCTGATGTCTTCAGTGGCCAGGTGCCGCAGACGGATGCGGAAAAGGGGGCCATGGCTGCGGACGAGAAGGACGTGCGCGATGCATGCGCGTACCTGCGGGCAACCGCGATCCCAGGCCTCCTGAATGACATCAAGGAGTCTGAGATCAGCTTCCCCATGGACGGACGGTCCCTCAGCCGGCTGCTGCACAAGCGCGGTATCAACCTGAGGTACCTCGGAAAGGTCGCCTCGCTCAGCGAAGAGTCTCGCCTGCAGTGCCTGCGAGATGTGTGCGTGCGGGAGATGATGGTGAGGGGATTCAAGCATGTCGCAGCGAAATACCTGCGCTACCTGCCCCTGCCGCTCACTTCGTCCTGCATCTCGCACCTTCTCAACTGCTTGCTGGGCTTTGAGCTCAACGCGAAGCCGACGGCCGATGTTGACCCGTCCTTTAGGACACTTTACGATGATGCTGATCTCGCATTTGAAAACGTGGCCCCTGAGACCTTGAGGGAGTCGATCCAGGAGGAGGTCAAGCACCGCTTCAGGTACACACTCCCCGTGGACTGGCCCGTGCACATTCGCCATCTCCAGGTGCTGCGCGAGGTCTGCCTGAAGCTGGGAATTCAGATGCAACACAAGAACTACGTCTTCGCTCCCGAGACGGGCGAGGCGAACGGAACTCCCACAAGTGGACAAGCACCCGCCGAGGAGAAGACGACGGAAAAGAAGAAGAAGAAGAACAAGAAGGCGCGTGATGGATCTCCTTCGTCCATCACCTCGGCCGCCGTGCCTCACACCTTCACGCCTGACGACATCGTCAACGTGGTGCCCATAGTCAAGGACTCGGCTCCCCGCAGCGTCCTTGCCGAGGAGGCGCTGGAGGCAGGAAGAATCTCCATCATGCAGGGCCAGAAGAAGATTGGACAGGAGCTCCTGCTCGAGTCTCTGTCGCTGCACGAGCAGATCTACGGGATCCTGCATCCCGAGGTGGCGAGGGTGTACCACACTCTGGCCATGCTCTACTACCAGCTGGAGGAGAAGGAGGCGGCGGTGGAGCTGGCGCGCAAGGCGGTGATCGTGGCGGAGCGCACCATCGGGATCGACTCGCAGGAGACGCTGCTGGACTACCTGAACCTCAGCCTGTTCCTGTACCAGCTGGGCGAGAGCAAGCAAGCGCTCGAGTTTGCCAAGCATGCACTCAACATGTGGAAGGTTATCTACGGGCCGGACCACCCGGACACCATCACGACCATCAACAACGCGGCCGTGATGCTGCAGCAGCTCAAGGCTTACCATGAGTCGCGGCGGTGGTTCGAGGAGGCGCTGCGGATCTGCGAGGTGGTGTTTGGGCGGCAGTCGGTCAACAGCGCCACGCTGCTGTTCCAGCTCGCGCAGGCGTTGGCGCTGGACCAGGACGCCAAGGCGGCCGTGGTCCGTATGCGCGAGAGCTACAGCATCTTCCTGGCCGAGCTGGGCGCCGAGGACAAGAACACCAAGGAGGCCGAGGGCTGGCTCGAGCAGCTCACGACCAACGCCGTCAGCCTGGCCAAGCACGCCAAGGACGTCGAGGCACGCCGACTGCGTGCCGGTATTCGCTTCACGCCTCGCACAGGGGCCCTGGGCTCGACGGCGGCGGGGGCGGCCAAGACGGTGAAGTCGGAGGTCGAGCGGCCCGCGTCCATTGACTCGCGCAGCATCGACGAGCTGCTCAAGTTCATCGAGGGTGGCGAGAAACAGAAGAAGCCATCAAGTGGCGGGACCAAGAAGCGGGCTGGCCGGGCTAATCCCAAGCGGAGGGGCGGCGACCCTGTGAGCACCAAGGCCTAAGCAATGCTGTGACGGAAGCTGTCTGCTGTCTGTCTGCCTTGCATATAATCGGTGGGAATGGAAGGGCAGGAACAAACGGAAACGGAAAAGGAAAGGAAAAGGGGGGAAAAAGGAAAGAAAAAGGGAGGTTGTTGGCGGTGGTTTGGTCTTGCTGTAGGAGTATCATTCCTGGTCGTTTGTTGCATATCCCGTCTGTCATTCAGTGGGCGTTCTTTGCGGCTCTTCTCCCCTCTTCCCCGTTTCTATTTATTAGGTATCTATATCCACATCCACGCGGCACATGACGCTATATACGCCATTTTTTTTTTTTTTTTTCGGGGGTATTTGCGTGCTACTTTGACTAACAAGAAGTACTGTGAATCCCCTTGAGTGCTGTCTGTTGGCGCCCCAAGTATTGACCTCTGGCGGTGGCTCCCCAGCCACTCCGCGAGCACTCATTTGAGCCACACAATTGAGAGGCGCGTGATGCCGTCACCAGTCTTGTTGAAAACTGGCAGGGGGTGAATGCCCGTCCCGGTACAGCACAGTGGACCCCTGCTCCTTCTTGCGGGGGCTGAGCGGTGGTGTGGGCGGGCTTACTCGTTGCAGGCGTTGGATTGGGCCGCCCCGTGCTGCCAACGGGCGCCCGAGAGAGGTACCAGTGGTACCGACCAAGCCCATGACGGCAGAATTGATAAGAGGCAACCCCGCCCCGCCCTGCCGCGCCAACCGTCACCTCCGCCCGTTAGGTTCAGGAGAGCAAAGCGCAGCCAGCCTGCCCGCCCCGACAGACAGTGCCAGCCAGTAGGTTGGGCCCAGACTGCGCGCCTCGTCAGCAGCACGACGCCTCGAACTACCCGACCTACAACCAACCAGAACAGTATCACTGTGTGCGTAATGTGCTGCTTGCTGCCGGAGCGCAGGCAGCCAGTCAGTTGATTGATCCCGGCACGACGCACGCACGCCCGCACGCACGCCCGCACGCACGCACACCTGTCTTTACCACTTTGGCTCGGTTCTTCTTTTCCCCTCCTCGGACAGGACAGCTTTTGGCTCAACGTTTTGGCTTCGTCTTCTACGTCAGGAAAAGAGAACAAGATAAACATCGCTTCATCGTTTGCTCAAGCCTCTACTCATTGAGTCACTTCTGAGTCGGCAGCCAACCACGCCCGTCTCCCTTGCCTACCTACCTACCGAGGTTCCTAGCTGCACGTAAGTTTGGTGTAACTCATCATCAGTACCCGCCCCCTCCGGCTTGTTCGGATCAACCCCTCCCCTCTTCAGTTCAACACTCAGATTTCGTCGGAAGGCGGCCCAAAGTGCTAACCTCCAAACCATGCCCAGCACCTAGGCGAAACTAGACCGAAAGTCCAACGAGACAAACCAGACGGAAGCTGAAGCGAACAACCCCGATACCGCGTGACCGACAAACACAGACGCAACGAGAGAAGGAAAGCAAGTGGTTCCCGGAGAAGCACCCGGAACCGCCGACTTATACCTAAAAACTATACAGCTTTGCCCTCGTTTCTTGGATTATGAAGTTCGTGCCGCACTCGGACAAGGAGACGAAGAAGACGACGACGGTTCAGGACACGCTTCCGAACGACGCCGCCGCCGACGAGCTCAAGACGACAAGCATCCGGCCCGACGCCTCGCTCAACATCACGATGGGGCTCGCGTACAACACATACCTCAACAGCAACAAGATCTATGGCTGCAAGAGCTGCAAGGCCCACCTGGCCAACCATGAGGACATAATCAGCCGGGTAAGATAGCCCAGGAGAGAGATGCGGGAGAGAGAGACGGAGATAAGAGAGAGCACCGCAAAAGAAGAAAACAAAGGGAAAGCGCCGAGACTGATACGTTATCCTTCTCTGCGAAAACAGAACTTCCGCGGCCAGCACGGCAAGGCCTACCTCTTCGCCTTTGTCGTCAACGTCGAGACGTGCGAGCCGAGCGAGCGCAACATGACGACGGGCCGCCACATCGTCCGCGACATCACCTGCCGCCAGTGCAAGGAGACGGTCGGCTGGAAGTACGACAAGGCCTTTGAGCCCAGCGAGAAGTACAAGGAGGGCAAGTTCATCCTCGAGGCCGAGCTGCTCTGCAACGTCTCGTGACGGAAGGGCGTGGGTGGTTTGCTGCCGGGAGATACGGTTTTTTTTTTTTTTTTTTTCGGAATACCGTCCGTCCAAACGAACCCTCACATTCAGGCCCGTCCGGGCATTGCTTCTCGATTTCGCCTCCTTTGGATTTTCTGTCTCCCGTAATGATCTTGCTATTTCCTTCGCTTTACTAGGAGTTATTTGCTGTTGTCATGGAACGGTTTTTTTTTTTTTTTTTTTTTTTTTTTTTTATTGTTTTCTGTCTGATCGTGGGATCGAGACGAGTACAGCACACCCCACAGCTGGGTCACGGAGTTTGGGGTATGCAGGTGTTCATTCGGCTTCAAATCCATCTCCCATCTCAAAACCCACCAGCTATCCATTACCGAAAGAAGTGGGCACGTTGGTGCAGGGGCGCGCGCTTTGGCTCTTCGACGTGGTACGCTCGAAGCATGCCCGGGGCAGGATATCACGGTCCTCGCGTTTTGCACATAGCAGGGGCACGATTAGGATCGGGAATCTAGGTAGTCTCATACAGTCCCTTATATCTATTGATCAATCTTGCCTGAATCAGAAGCGAACCTCTTTGCCAGACGCCTCTAGAGCCAACATGTACTGACCCTCTAGCGTGCGCCAACAGTGCAAATGTAGCTGGTAACAAAAAGAGTGAAGAGATTCACACGGATATGAAAATAGATGAAGAAGAAACTCGCCAAACTAACTGGCGAGAACGCAAAAACGCCGTAGCCAGATCCAAAAACAAAACAAAAGCAGGCACACCAACGCCGGTCTGCACAAGTGAAAAGCAAAAGAAAACGAAAAAAAAGAAAAAAAGAAAAAAAAAAAAAAAGATGACCATCCCCTCAAGTGCCGTTGGACCTCCTGTGCCTAAATAGGAAAAGGTTCCCGGAATTTATCCCAGTTAAAAATATTTGTTTGGTTGAGGGAAAAGATCTGCAGTGTGAGGTCTAACGGCACTCAAGGGGATAGGCAGTGGGCCTGACAACCACAGTCCTCGTCATCCCCGCGTCACCTCAGCTATCAGCCACATGCCACCAAAAGTCTAGACCAGTTACGGCCCACTCTTGTTTACATGTGCTCGACAGGCTCTTCAGGGAGGAGCTCCTCGACCTCCTCATCGATCTGGAGGAACTTGAATGGGGGCTGAATGATGCCGTTGAAGAGGAAGGTGAAGTAGACGAGAAGGGCGAAGCCCACAACCTGGAGCCACTTGAACGTCTCCCAACCAAGGCCGAGCGAGACGATCCAGATAAAGAGGGTCCTGCACGTGTCAATGGTGGACCGCGAGGTGGCACTGACGCTCCGCGTGACCGAGAGGCCAAAGAAGTTGAAGCCACTATTGCGCAAAGTTTGTTAGTCTGGCAGTTTTTTTTCTTCTTACTTTTCTCTCATAGGACCTCGAAATACTTGACACTTACCCGATGCTGATCATGATCAGGAAACTCGACACCAGCACCTTGGGGTGCTGCGTCATCTGCCTCCAGCCCTCGACCATGTCGAAGTAGCCGTAACGGCCGGCGTCGGTGCGGCCGATGGCGAAGTGCAGGACAAACATGCCGAGGACGGTGACGGACAGGCCGAAGAGGCCCTCCCAGCCGACGACGCGGATGGGCTCGATGGAGGAGCGCTCCAGGATCCACTCCTCGAGGACGAACTGGGTAGCGGTGAAGATCTGGGCGCCCGCAATGAGGAGCACGCCGACGACGGCACGGAGTGAGTTGGCGTCGATCTCGGTCGTGACAGCGACGGCGGCCTTGGCCTTGTCCGGATAGATGGCGCCGGCGAGACCCACGATGGCGACGCCCGTGACGACGCCGAGGAGGGAGAGCCACTGGAACAGGTGCAGGTGGCGGCGGAGGAAGACGACGCTGAAGAGGCCGACGAACAGGACGAGGGCGCCCCTGGTCATCTGGTAGATGGAAGCGGCCACCATGAGCAGGCCGGCGTTCATGAGGGTGGTGCCGCAGATGTCGCAGATGGCGGGCAGGGCCAGGAGGAGGACGCGGTAGCCGGCGAGGACCGGGTCGTCGCCCGAGGACTTGCTGCGGCCGTTGGTGCCGTTGAGGGCCGTGGTCGAGTGGATGCTCGCATCGTCGTTGTCGGCGGCCTCGGACGTGTTGACGGCCTCGTAGCCTGTCGAGTCGGTCTTCTTGGCGACGTAGCGGTTGTAGAGCGACATCAGGCCGACGACCAGCCAGCAGCCCATCTCGCCGACGAACATCTGGGCGGTCTGGATGACGGGTTGCTCAAAGTGAGCGCGCTTCTTGGGGTCCGGGTCATCGCAGTTGCGGACGCATTGGTTGTCCTGGTTGGGTAATTCGCCGTCAGCATTCGGCTTCCACGGACGGTACTTGTGGGAGACGTACTTGGTATTTTGTTAGAAGAGTGTTGCAGACGCCGGTAAGCAGCATCATGGCCACCAGGAACGGGATGAGGGCCTTGGAAGCCATCCCGGCGGCTGTTGCGTGGCCGCGTGCAGCAGCCTGTCTTAGCGAGACTCGGGTCGACACTCAAAGGACGAGGCGCGGATTGTGGTTTCGGGACGACGTGGAGGTTGTCGGGGCCGGGCCGCGTTCGCGTTCGTGATGGAACAGACAAGAAGGAAACAAAAGTAAAAAGGAACAAGAGCGTGTCTGGATGGAAGAGGAACAAGGTTGAAACCAGTTCAGTCGAGAGAGTCGACTGGCTGGCAGCTGAGGTCGGGTTGGGGCGCCAGAAGACGCTATCTGCTGACTCGTCCAGGTCAGTCGCCTATCGTTTGGAGCCGAGGCGGAGTGCCCTCAATCAACTGGTCGTGCGGGGACAGGGGTGGCCCTGGAGCTGGTGCTATTTGGGGTGGTGGACAAAGCCAATGCACGGTGCGCCAAGTCTGGCCTTTTCCAGTGAGGCAACGGTGACGGCAGGCAAATCGGCAGCACCCGACCACTTGCCTACCCAGAATTAGCCGCAATGCACACCACCCGCCCTGACAGCGAGATGCTAGGGTGGGTTGGAAGCCAGATCGGATGGCGCCCAACCGAAACGTTTTGGTGGCTGGCACGTTTGGCAGCGGATGTAGGTAGTGTCACCTGCCAGGTACCTTGGGAGCCAGGTGTAGGTATCCTGTCTTGCTGTGCGCCAACAATCCATCTGAGCGGGCACCCAAGAAAAAAAAGAAAAAAAATTAAAAAAAAATTCCGGAAAACGCATCGCCAGAACCGAGCTATTGGGCCGACAGACAACGGCGGGGGAGGCTCTTGGACTGTCTCCAGCGCAGCGTCAACTCCACGCTCGGCAGGTTCCAGGCTGCAGGCCTAGAGCCACCAGTCAGTTCCCCACGGCAGGCGGTGCCTCGACTCGAGGGGCCCCTCCTCCCTAAAACGGCAACCCACGGGCAACCGGCGCAAACACGCAAGCGAAGGCCCAAATCAGAACAGACGCCCACTTTGCCTGCTCCGCTGGCTGGCGTGGCTGCCTGCCCACATCAACAAGTACCCGCGAGACACCCGCATCGACGAGGCTCCCCCTCCGCCTCACCATCGCTCCGGCTGCAGTCCCGGGTGGCCTGCCGCCGCGTCCTGCCCCTCTTGGTATCTTGGTAGCGTGCTCCGCGGCGTCGTGAGACTTGGCTTGTCTGCTCTGTCCGCTTTTCTCGCTTCATCCTCCCGCGGGGGAGCGTAAGTCGCGTTGTCATATATTCACACAAAGCCAACCACCGTAATGAGGTTTCGACCAAGGCCGTCTCCAACAGCCAGCCAAAGGGTCGGGAACCAGTTCTCATGACACACAGCCCCACCTGCCCTGCTGCTTAGACTTTTGCTTTATTTCTCGGTGCAGGCTTGGCTCTGTCTGCAGAGATGGAGGCAAAGGCATTGGTAAAGAGCGCCCTTTGATAGACAGAAAAAAACCAGTTGGAGACCAGAAAAAAACCTCTAACCACATCCGTCCAGGAGCTAGAAAGGCTGGCACGCAGAGCGTCCGGCAAGGATGCCGTCAAGCACGCCATCGCTGCCGCAGAGGCTTACATGAAGGCTGTCAAGGAAGCCTCCAGCCCAGCCGAGAAGAATCGGCTCAAGCGCCGGTGCGAGGAGGTCATCGTGTTTGCCGAGCGCCTCAAGGCCCCGCCTCAAGCGCCAGGTCTCGCCCCCAGCCCCCGGCGCGGATCGGCGACGACTGCGTCCCCGAGCGCTCCTGGCTCTCCTGCCGCATGCTCTGCACCACCGCAGGGTCCGGCCCAGTCCCGCCAGCTCCCCACCTCTGAGAAGGCTATTCTTCTCCGCTCCTCCCGCCTGCACGGAAACATCTTTCCGCCATGGGACGCCCCGCCGTCAGATGACAGCTTTCGCCTGTCTCCCACGGATAAGAACACCATTTACAGGTAAGGATGGTTTGCCCCCTATTTTAGAGCTATTGTTCGCTTGGCAACCCAACTCATCCCCTCGCCCTGCCCCCTGTAGCGACCCTTCGCACTTTACGCTCTCCCAAAGACAACAGGACATCTTTGCAGGATGGAAGAGACCCTCGGACATGTTCTCGCCCCCCAGTGGGGCCAGCCGTGGCATCATCGGGAGGCTGCCCTCGACGCTGATGCACCCGGCAACCGAGAGCGACCTCGTGCAGGACATCACCACCGACTGCAGCGTCGTGGCCAGTCTCTGCGCCTCCATGAAGCACTTGAACTCGCGAGAGAACCCGCTGCTTGCCAGCTTGATGTATCCCTTTGATGCCTCCAGCGCCAGCCCCGTCATGTCGGAAAATGGAAAGTACGTGTTCCGCATGTACTTCAACGGCTGCTTCCGCCAGGTCACCATCGACGACCGTCTGCCCTCCTCCAGGACTTCGCGCACTCTCTTCGTGGTCGACCGGAAGAACCCCCAGCTGATATGGCCCGCCCTGATGGAGAAGGCCTACCTCAAGGTCAGGGGCGGCTACGATTTCCCCGGCAGCAACTCCGGCACCGACCTCTGGGTCCTGACCGGCTGGATCCCGGAGCAGATCTTCCTCCACGCCGATGACATGGAGCCCGAGCAGAGCTGGACTCGTATTAGCAAGGCCTACCAGTACGGCGACGTCGTCGTCACCCTGGGCACCGGGAGGCTTTCGTTCGAGGAGGAGGACGCGCTCGGCCTCGCAGGCGAACACGACTACGCCGTCCTAGACATGAGGGTCGAGAACGGCGTCCGGCGCATGCTGGTCAAGAACCCCTGGTGTGATGGTCTCGTCTGGAAGGGCGTCGGCTCCTCGGCCATCCTGGAGCCCAAGACAACGCCGAGCTCTCCTAGGGATGGCGTGTCGCCGCCCGACCCCGCCGAGCTTCCCACAGGCACCTTCTGGATCTCGTTCGAGGACGTCGTCCAGAACTTTGAGTCCCTCTATCTGAACTGGAACCCCACCCTCTTCACCCACCGCCAAGACCACCACTTCGTCTGGGATGTGCCTGATAGTACAATGGCCAACTCGTTCGCCAGAAACCCTCAGTACTCGATATGCGCTTCATCCACTGGCTCAGTGTGGGTCGTCCTTAGCCGGCACTTCCAGGACGACGAACTCGCTATTGCGAGAAACCGGTCCGCTTCTTCACGCCTGCCCGTGGGAAATGGCACGGTGGCCTCGTCAGTCGAGGCGTCTGCCTACCCCACGGCCACCGATGCAGCGGGCTTGCCGAATACACTAGGATTTACGTCGCTGTACCTTTTCCGCAGCACGGGTGGCACGCGGATCCAGCTTCCTGACCGGCCACGACCACAACATAGGCGGCCTTTCGTCGATAGCCCGCAGATGTTGCTTCGGTTCGAGGCCAGCAAGGGCGAGCGCTACACCCTCGCCGTGGCACAGTCAGGTCTTCCGCTGCCCAAGTACACCTTCAGCCTTTCCCTCTTCAGCCGCTGCCCCCTCGAGGTCGCCAAGGCCGAACCCGAGCATGTCCACTACACAACCGTGCAGGGCTCATGGGCTCGAAGGTCGGCTGGCGGCAACGCGTCCGAGTCCACTTATCTCTCGAACCCCCAATACTCGATCCACGTCAAGCATCCAACGACAATCTCGCTCCTGCTGTGTGCCGACAACCCAGACCTGCCCGTGCACGTTGACCTCATGTGGGCGGGGTCCGGCCGCAGCGTGGGTCGGACAGGAACGGCTCCTGGGATTACTGGCACGGCCCGCGATATTGTCGCTTCGAGCGGCGAGTATCGCCGCGGCAGCGCCTTGTGTGTCGTCTCGTCGTCGTCGCCAGCGTCGACAGCCGCAGGGGGCGCCCCGGTGCTCCAGGAAGGCTTTTATATCGCTGTCCTGTCCACATTTGAGCCGGGTCAGCTAGCAGCATACACGCTCGAGGTAGGTTCGTCGACACGTGAGCCTGTAGTTGTGGCCCCTGCTGCCCGGACCGGCGCCGCGGCCGGTCGGTTGCGCACTGCACTAGCTCCGCTCCCATCTCCACCTGCTGTTCGCCGCCGCGCAAATAGCGACGAGGACCATCATCATAACCACCACAATGGCGGCGGGCCTAGCGGCAGGGGTCATGACAGCTCTCCTCACCACAAGGAGGGGGAGGCGGCCCGCGTTCACCGGGCGCCGCTGCTTGTGTCACGCCTCACGCGGGTCAGCGCGCGTGTGGCACCCCGCTCTGGCAGCCTAGATGCCGTGCGCGTACGTATACAAGTCGGCGTTGGAGCTCGAGGACGTCCGCTCGCTATTGGCGGAGGGAGCGGCGGCAGCGGTGTCGACTCTTTCCTCAGCATGGGAGCCTTGGCCGAGGCATTGGCCGACTGCGAGTTTGCTGACGCCTCCAGGGGCGCACGCACCGCCGAGGTCGACGTCGACCCTGACCTGGCCCACAGGGGTGGCGGCCTCTGGGTTGTAGTCGAGCAAATAGGATCGACGTCGGGAAACGGCGACGTCGAAGGGCTGCAGAGCGGCATAGGTGGGAGCAGTGCTTCGGGCAGCGGAGGCGTGCCTCTCGGGCTTGGGGCTGTGGCCGAGATCCTGAGCGACAATCCTATCCAGGTCGGAGACTGGGAGCACGTCAAGGAGTGAGAAACGGACGAGCTGATGTCGAAACAATAATGGCCATGCGCCGAGCCACGCTTTCCGTCTTTGACCCTATGACCATGGCTCGTTCGTGACACGCCGCTGATGATCCATCCTGAGCCGCGAAGGGCTTGTGACGTTGTGCAATACGGGAGTAATCAACGTATTATTCCCAAACAAGTCTCCAACCCTTGGCTCGGGAATAAAGTCGGCATTCTTGGGACGAAAACTGGCAGCCAGCCCCGCCCGACATACGATAAGAGCTCCGAACTTATGCAGAACTTCTTCCTCTCGGCCGCCCTGGGGCACGGGCGCGGGCCGGGCCACGACGCCGAGGACCGCCTCGTCTCCCAGACCATCCCCGCGGCCCGCAAGGCCGGGATCCAAGTCGTGCACCTCACCTGGGGCCTGTCGGAAGAAGACCTCCGGTGCTGCCCCCGGTTGTGTTTCGGGGATTCGGGCCCTACGAAGGCGTCCGGTACCAGCCATCAGAGACTGGGACTGAAGCTGCCACAAGCACCAAAAAGCGCGGCGTCGACGTCGGCCAGGAGATGGGCGACGTCACGCTCCCGGACGGCAGCACCGTCGCGGCGGGCCGCAAGCTCATGCGCGGGCAGTGGAACACGGAGCTGCACGCGCCGCTCCTTCGCGACTACAACGAGTCGCAGCAGGGCTTCGGGAACAACACGCTGCTCCCCGACGCGCGCCTGCACAAGGACCGCACGTCGGGATTCTAGGGCGGCGGGTTGGGGACCCAAAACGTCGAGTCCCTGCGTGGTAGAGGCGTCAGGACGCTGCTCTTCGCGGGCGTCAACACGGATCAGTGCGTGCTGGGGTCGCTCCAGGACGCATGCTCGCTCGGGTTCAACGCGGTGCTGTTGAGCGACGTGTGCGCCACGACCAGCCCGGACTATGCGTGGCGGGCGGCCGAGTATAACTGTCACCGGCCGCTGGGGTTCGTGGCTTCTAGCGAGGGGTTGGCGCGTGCTGTTGAGGGAATGACTGTCTAGGTGGATTGCTCATGTTGTCTTTCTGTGTGTGTGTTTGTACTGTTTTTGCTAGCATTATCTGGTGACAATGAACGCTTGGGTTTGTTTGACGCGATTATCAACAGACAACAGCAGTGGGAAAACCGATCACTGGAACTACTACTTGCCTACCTCCACAGAACCACCTACTTATGCGGCCCCTCCTCTTGTGCGCCTCCCGCCGCAGGGACGACCACGGCATTGGCACGACCGACGGCTCGCGCGCACAGCAGCAGAGCAAGCGGAACTTTGTCGACTGGGCCGGCAGGAACGTCAAGGTCACGGCGGGCTGCCCCTCGGCCGGCGCCAAGATCGGGCAAACTCCTAGGCCGCGGCGCTCGACCCGGAGTACGCCGTGGCGCTGCGCTGCCCCTCTAGCTCCCCAGCGGCGCTGGCGCGCCGGTGCTTCTTCGTGCCTGTCGCGGACGTCTTCGCGCAGGCCGGCGAGGAGGACCTGGTGGCGACGGGCGGGATGATTCCGTCGGCTTCGCACACGGGCTGTTGGCAGTGCGACGTCCACTGCAACTCGTACCGGGTGGCCGTGCAAGCGGGACCGGATCGACGAGCAAGGAGGTGGATGGCATTAGTCTGCGCCTTGAAGAGGAAGGACAAGATTGCTACATGCTCAAGGCGTGGTCTTTCGTCAAACTTATATATATATATATATATATATATATACAGTCATCACTCTCTCCGAAACCTTTATATATCCAGTCATATCACTATCCTCTTCAAAACCTTTATCGGTTTAGAACATGCACATCTTGATCTATATAAACCCTTCACAACTCAGGAACCAAATCCACCCGTTCTACCATTATGGGAGTCCGGCGTGTGCGTCTCGACAACACCCCCCCTGCGACGGCCTGCAGCACCCCGACAAAGCCTGGGCCTACTATCCAAATGCCAGTCAAGTTTCACGGGCTGCCACGCATCGGCCAACTGGATTCCCCTTGACCCAGGACGCTGGCCTTTCCGGCAAACCAGGTCAGAGGCTTTCTCCATTCGCTCGACCGAAGGTCCGCCTCGACCTGACGGCACACCTCCGGGCCATCAACGAGCCGTCAGCCCAACTGCCAGTCGACCTCTCCCCCGCCAGCCGCATCCTGCTGGACAAGGAGACGTGGTGGTCGAGGAAAATCCCAGCCTCCCTCCGTCGGCGGCTCATCCGGCCATGGGCACGAAACTCCCAGCCAAGAATAGTCCCGAGTGCGACGACCCGTGCCTGCGCAAGAGGAAAGACGACACCATCCAAGCCGAAATGCGCATTGGCACCAGCCCGGCCGGGCCAGGCGTTGCAGCCGAGCGAGAAGTCGAGATGGCCTCTCGTATCGCCCAATGCGCCGCGGGCGCCGACGTGCCTGTCAGGACACGCTAGTGCCAGCGATGGCGAACGTCGAGCGCCCCGCGCATCGCAGCCCGCGAGCACCGACGGGGGTGCCGACGAGATGTGCCGCAACGCCCACGCGGCCAGCCTACTGGGGCTCCCTCAACAACCAGCAGCATAAAGCCGGGCGTCAGGTCAATTCAAGAGCAGTACACATTGCGCTCATCACCAGGATCCCCCAATGTCGAGTTACACCAGACCCTCCTGGCTTTTCATATCAATATAAGGCAACAAGAATAGCGCTAGAGATAAAGGCTAGCGCATAAGACGAAGCTAGGTAGACCGGAAAATGAGAGGGGAACAAGTAGCAAACAAAAAAAAAGACCAACGACCATGGTATCTGCGAATACGCCTGACTCCGGACCATCACCATCAGCCTTCCATCCGACGGAGCCTACTGCCAGCTCGAGGATAAAAAAGGAAAACAATTTCGATGGACAGGATATATGAAAAAAAAAAAAAAAAAAAAGAAGAGGATTGGCTCCAGTGGTCCCGTTTCTTCCCTGGCTGACGGTGATATCAGACATAGTTGGCCCATTCGCCAACGCCACCTCAAAAGTCCCCCCTTTTGGATGTAACATGAAGGAAAAAGAAAGAGACAAAACCAGGCATCAAAGCTAGAGCGTGTGATGCTGATGGCACCACAAGAGCCTAGAAGCCCGTGGTCCACTGAAGGTTGGTTCAGCGGCAGAAGCGTATGATGTATGTACGTACACCCAGGAAAGGTCTGAGTTGCAACGGCGTGAGAGGTCGTCGTCCCACCGGCCGACAAGTCACCCAGTCCATCTCGGGTTGCAGAGATTTCTATAGCCAAGTCCAGACAGGTTCCAGAACAAAACCCGGGGACAGTTCCCAATGAAGAAAGGATGATAAAAAGCTTAGCGTGGTCGAAAGTATGTGCAAAGAAGCTCGATCGAGTGAGCGTGTCGTGTTCGGGTTTCCTGAGTCCAACAAGACGAAAACAAAAAAAATTTCGCTCCCTATCCAGGCCCGAGTCGCCTCCGACGGCCGCGATTTGGGCCGTCGGGCCGTTGGGCCAGCACATCCCGGAGCATGGGATCGTCCTTGTCCTTGTCGACGTGGTGCACCCTCACGTGGCGCTGCAGGTTGTCGGGTCGGGGGTACTTGTGTTCCCGATCCGGGCAAAAGGGGCAAATGTAGCCAGGCGAGTCGTGCACGAGCCCGTGCCGGATCATCTCGTTCTTGCGCTTGAACCCCTTGCCGCCCTCGCTGCGGGGGCAGCCCTTGACGGGACAGTAGTGCGGCCGTGCCGACGAGTGCACGTTCATGTGCGAGTTGAGCAGGTACTGCGTGTGGAAGGGCAGCGAGTTGCAGCCCGGGTACTTGCACACGAAGTTGCCTCCCGACGGCGGGAGAGCAGCCTCGGGCATCATGCGCCCGTCATTCCCAGGCCCGGCGGGGGTGTGGGCATAGTCGCCTGTGCTACCGGGTGTCTCTGTCGCGCTACTACTGCTGTAGTCGGTGTGTCTGGGGTAGCCGTTGGGTCCGACGTGATGCGCATAATAGGGACTTGGGGCACCCGACATGTGAGCCGCAGGCGATGGGAGATCCCCCCTCCTGAAATCTCCCGGCGACACCGGAGGCGAGGCGACCGACAAACTGGCCAGCCGCGGCATACCTCCCGACGGCGAATGTGGCTGATATGAGGTGCCGGTGCTACGGCGGCGATCGCCTTGGGAGGAATCCGAAATCCCGAGGTTGCTAAAGGTATCCCGGAAAGAGGGCAGGGGGTTATGGCTGCCGTTCGAGTCCGAGATGGGCGACATGATGCCGTGTATGGGCGGCAGCGATGGGTTGCGCGGCACATTCGTTGGCGACCGCAGGCCGACCTGATGGTGCCTCGGCGAGAGGCTTTGTTGTAGCGGGGAATGCGAGTATGCGCTGGTGCTTTGTGGGCTGTACGGAGACGCTCCGCTGAGAGCGCTGTGCCTGTCGTCCCGTTCCCTGCCCTCATCGCGTTCTCTTTCCCTATCCAGATCCCTGAGAGGGGCCGGGCCGTCTCGGCGGCCTCCCCTGCCCGCGATGGCTGCCTTCCCCCGATCCAGCGAGTGCGTATCCGGGTCGGCAGCCGTCCGGCTGGCGCTGTCGCCGATCCCGCCGCCGAGGGCCGCCATGGCGCCGGCGGCCAGAGATTGCAATTCATCGAGGGGCGTTGGTGGTGGCGCATCGGCGGGGGGTAGGTCGTCGACGGACATGGTGTGTCCACGATCTCGGGCTGCGGACCCAGGTGACCTTCGCCTGCTTCCCCCGTCACCGTTATTGCTGTCGGAGTCGTCGTCGGAAAGGTTCTGGTCGGGGTCTTCGGAGGTGTCCGAGGGGAGGGCGCATTTGCCAGCCGAAATCACAGTTTCCTGGTGGCGACCACCGGCGAGCAAGGACATCAACACCGCATCACCCGGATTTGGCTTGGATTTCGAGTGGCCGGACTTTCTGGAACGCGAATTACTGGGCGGACTGTCCTCGGGGGCGTCGAGGTCCAGCGACGAGGACGGCGACGGGTTGATATCCACCTTGGTGCGAGCCGTGAACAGCGGGCTGTCTTTGAGGACGTAGTCTTCATCGGTGTAAAAGTCGCCGCTGGCCGGAGGAGCGTGAGCCCAGGAATTCATCTCGTATCCGCTTCTTGTGTGCTCTGCTTTCTACTCACGGGGGAGGCCGTCGGTTCAGTGCGCCATGGGTAGGGGGAGCGAGTCGGGCAAGGTTGGCTGTGACCCGTGCGCGAGGCAGCAACCAGACTCCCGTCCAAGCCCCGAGTCCACAGAACAAACAACCTCGGGCAAGTAAGCGCGACGCCCAATGACGAGATGGGCCCCTCCCTTCCTGGAGCTATGCGGTCGTTCAGTGCCGCTGAGGGGCGGCTATATGTGGCTGTGTTCCCACGCTCTTTCTAGTGCGCCGCCTTGTATCGGCCACCAAATTTATACGCGCCGCCTGGTGCAGCCAGTAAGTCCTCCGCCCAGATATCCTCCTCTTTCGTCTCGCGGGTAAGATAGACCCCCTGAGGGAGTAGTCGAAGTCGTTCGTGTGACCAGCAAACGGATTGCTGGTTGGTAGGTGCGCAGGTACAGCCGCCGTCCGAAGCCTCTCCGCTTCGTTTGGGTTGGCGGCAAGGAGAGCGCGCTGCTGCTGCTGCTGGAGCGATGGGGCGGGCGATAATCGCACGGCAGGCACACACGCAGGTAGGCCTTCTCCCCCGTCAGGTTTGACGTGAGGGGAGAGGTTGCGGTATGACTGTGCTGGCTGGGTGCCGGCAGTGTGGGGAGAGGTGGTGGTGAGTCGGGGTCGGAGTCGGAGTCGGTGGAGGAGACGGCGGGACTGAAGTTGGGGAAAGCGGTATGGGGTCCCGTCTTGTTTGTATGGATGCGACGATCCTCCTGACTGGGCTGGGGGCGCGGGCAGCGTCTGGGACCTGCCCTGGAACAAAGTTGGATGCGTGCAAGGCGTGGCGTCAAAGCGGGCAGGGCCTGGGCTGGACCCCGGGACGTTTGTTCACAGAGCCCCAGGACGCTAATGCGGCGGAAAGAGCAAAGGGAAGCTCAATGGACGGATGCGCGGCGCCGCCCTGGGCACTGTGCGGGCTGGGCTGTGGGCCGAGGTGGGCACTGGAGCTTCGCAGCTTGAGAGTCAAATGACACTGTGCGCAACTATGGCAGGCGCGGCCGCGGTCGGTGGAGCCCCTTGGAGCCCTGGGGAGCCCTTGGGTCGCAATTTGGGACGGCCTGCGCTGCGCTGGACGGCCAGGCGCCGTCCTTTCTGGGACTTGCCGCGTGACGTGACTCGTTCGTGACCCGCTCGTTGATGTGAGAGCCGGCGGGGGATTTGCGTTAAAATTGGCTGCAATGCTGGGGAAAAAGAGGAGGGAGCGGGGCCGCGGGCCTGCCTGGTCTGGCCCTGTCTTGTTTCGTTCCAAATCCAGTCAGTCTGCCCTCTGCTCCAAACAGCCTGGTCCGTCCGTTTAATTTCTCTGCACAAAGAATCGCCCCAAAAACAGACAGCCACTATATTGCCCCTCTGCAAGCGAACGCCGCCGCCCGCCCTCGCACCGTCCGTCCGTCCGTTAGGGCAGGCCCAGGGGGGAGGAAGGAGCAAGGATGGAGGCTGAGGATGGCTGATACTGTCCGAGACGTATAACGTGCAGATGGATGGATGGGTGTCCCCTCTCGCGTGCTTGCTGTGTCTTTCTCTCCTGCTGTCTCAGCACTGGCGGAACGCACTGCGCCCACCCACACCGCGCCACCTGGCAATCACGCAACTGAACAAGAGCTCTCCAGGTGAGACTCGGCCGCGGACAGCGAGCCGGTGACCAGCCGGGTATCGTGGGGAAAGGGGCCTGGGCTGGGATTGGGATGGATGGGTGGAGGGCTGGTCGGTTGGTTGGTTGGTTGGTCGGTCGGTTTCGTCGGTTGATTAGGGCCCGCCCTGCCGAGGGGAAACAAGAACCTTCAACCTAGCAGCAAGATGGATCGTAAAAAAGATAACCGGGGTTGCGTTGGGTGGTGGCGTGGCACCCTGACTTCGCCGCTGACAATCGATCCCGGCGAGATGCAGGAGTAAGATGGCAATTGAGCAGATTGAGCGTGGCTATGCTTCCCGTCGGGGCAAGGGTGGGCGAGGTGTGGTGGTGGTGCACGCGAATAGAACCTTTGAGTGCAACCCTCAAAAAGCCTCAAGGAAGGACAGGGCCGCCCGCGATGTCAGCGTTTGTGTATCCGCCATCTGTCTCTCGCATCTTGGCCCAAGGGGAGGGGAGGAAGGTCAGGAGACAGCGCAAGCGCCAGGGGAGCACGAGCAGGCCCCGAGACCTCGATCCGATAGCACCAGACAGGTCCCAAGAGGGTGTGTGGTACGTGGTTGCGTGGACCCAGCTGAGCCGCTTGACGGGAGCGAGCGGGAACACCAGCATCCATCGGTCATTGATTGATCTGGTGCCTGTGGACTCGGCGCAATCGAAGACTCGATCAAACCAGCCGCCAGCAAGGTCGCAAACAAGAGTGGAGAGGTTACTAACAGGAATAAGCCGCATACGTACCGGACCGTCCAGACACCGTCTGATGACAACAAGCTGCCCGCAGCACACCCCCAGGTCGCGACTGCCCGCAACTAAAAAAAAAAAAAAAAAAAAAAGGTAAACAAAGGCCGAGCCCCAGAACCCAAGGGTCCAGAACCGTGGCCGTTCGCCGTGAACCTTTCTGGTCCAATCTCCCGGGTGATCCAGACAGATTCCCAGGTGGGAGGGGATGGAGGACGAGATGGTTGGCACCGTGCGCTTGGCACTGAGCTGTGCGCACACTTTGGGATGTCTAGTTTCCTTGGCTATTTTTGCTTTTTTTTTTTTTTTTTTCCTTCTTTCGCCCCGATTTGGATAACCAATGTCAGTCGCCGTAGCCGCCACTGACAGCCCGTCGGGTGGCTTGACGAAAAAAAAGAAAAGAAAAGAATGGCCTCCAGCAAGATACGAGAGAGCCAAGCGTGCCTCCGTCCAAGACGAGGGTGGGCGCGAACAGGGACAAGGGGCTGTGTCTGCCGGGTCGGAGCGGACAGGAAACGGCGATGCCAGGGGACCCGATGGGGACGGATCATCACCGATGGCTTTTTACCCTTGGCCCAAAGACAAACAAGGTTTGGGACTAGGTGGGTTTAGGTTGCCAGGTGTTTGCACTTACGATGCGAAGCGGATGCTCTTTTGTTCGATCCTCGTCACTTTTGGAGGTGCGTCGTCCCCCTCGTGGCGTTCCGCAAAGGGCCGAGAAAGCCAAATGTGCGTCTTTTTCTTTCTCTCGCTCCCGAGCTAAGCCAGAAGGGGAGAGGGGAATGGTGCCTGACCCGAGCAGAGATTTCGACCCTGTGCAAGATCCAGGGGTGTTTTGCTGATGGGAGGAGCGCGGATCGTCCGGCCTCTGCAACGATCGGCCCAAGTTTGCGGCTGTCAATCTAGAGCCACCCATGCAACAACGGCCATGCGTGGACAGCGAGCGACCTTTTCGAGACGTCGTGTGTAGGACGACATGTATGGATATGAGGAAGGCGAAGAGAGAGTATTGGAGGGGACGACCCCGTGCTACGTTGGGCTCAGGACCGTAGAGTAGTTCCTTGTTTGCCGTTGCTCTTGGCGGCAAAGCTGACCGGAGAGAGGACGACATAAAACACGCAAACGCAAAGCAAAGTAAGCCAGGAGGGAAATCCCCTCCTCCCCTTCGCTCCTCCTCTTCCCTCCACTCCCTCTTTTTCTCTCACTCTCCGCCCGCCCGCTCCGAATGAAGGCCGCAGCGCGGCCCATTGAATACGGGGCTGGCATGCAGATAATCGAAAGACTATGGTAGGCTAGTCATCGATCCAAGGCGGGCGATATGCGTCCTCCAAGAGAAGCTGCATTGTCCATTGGGCAGTTTCTGGTCCCCCTTTCCACTAGAGGCGTGTTTGCCCTTCCAGCCGGCCCTATGCGAGGTGTCTGTGTGAGTGGGTTTGGGCTTTTCTGCGGGCAGACACGCAGACGGCACACAAAACCAAGACGCAATCATAAGCTGATCCTTTCCCCACGCTAGTCCTGTTCGACTTTGCGCCGGGCGGGAACCATGCAGCAGAGCAAAGGAGCCTCCTCCCTCCCTTGCACATACATGGACGCATCTGGATAACCTGTCTCCGCTTGCTACGCGTATCCATCTCTCTTTGCCTTGCCAAGTTCGAGCCCTACCAACATGCACTCACGGAACCTGCGCACACTCCACACTCTCGGAGGGAACCATCCCAAAAAAAAAAAAAAAAAAGGGCAGTCAGATATTGAGAGGGGCCGCGATGTGAGCCTCCCCACCCATGTCATCTCGCTCTGTCGCCTCGGTCTCGGCGACTCGGTGAGAGGTATCGTCTGGTGGAGTTTCTGGCCCGTCCTTTGGTGCTATCTGGGCCCAGGTTCTTTTCTAGCGAGGCATGTAGATCGTTAGACACATCCAGCACCAGCCGGTTAGGCTGGTGTGACTAAAGAACCCAGGCCGCATCCTCACTCACTTACTCACCGCTTTTGTTTCGTTTGAGTAAAAAGGAAGCACGCGTTGTTTTCTTGGGGGGGTGGGCAGAGCAGGGTTGCATCTAGCCAAAGTAGGCTGGGCGTGTTTGCATATTGATTGCCTCACCTCGTCCCCCAAAGGGTCAAATCAACACTCTCTCTTTGCGCCTGGGCCGCCGTGCCCCGTCGTCGATGACTGCAGTTATGCAATACGACGAGATGCACTTACCTGCCTACCTGGGCCATTGCCATCCGGGTCAGAGCGTGGTACCGAAGCAGGTCGGCAGGCATTCGCCTCGAAAAAGTTTGTTTGAAACCCTGCTCCCTCCCGAGAGGAAAAAAAGAAGAAGAAGTGGGCGAGTGGGGTGAGGTTCATGTTTCTCTTCCCCCGATCCCATGAATCAGAGCCCGAGTGCTCCGCGCAGGGTGCAACGGGTCCGGCGAAGCGTTATTGACCATCTTGGGATGCGATGCTGGGCACATACACGTGCGTGCTATTCGGGCGCACGCGTTCGCCAGATAACGAGTGGCTCGATGCTGGCCTCGCCTCTTCCCGGGCAAAGCAATGCGCTGACCCGAGTGGCGCGTCAAGGAGGTTCGCCGCCATGGAATCGCAGGCAGCCGGCAGCCTTGGCAAGGGTCTGCCTGTTTGTGACTTTCTTGAGGCTGCCGCATTGCATTATCACACAGACTCTTGAGGCCGGCGAGAATAAAATAAAATATAAAATAAAAAAATAAAAATTGGGATTGAAAAGAAGAAACAAAAGAAGGAGCCAAAAGGCCAAGTACTGGGTGGGGTCGTCTGTCTGGAGCTTGACAAATTTGAGGTGGCTGAGCCCTTCGGCTGTCGTCGATCCCCTGGCATGGGGCTGGCGCCGTGGTTTATTGGACGCGGCCTCGAGGCTGATGAGGTTCCGGCGCTGCACTTTGCATGCACAAGCAGTGCGCGGAAGGTCCCCATTCGGTCTTAGTCCGAGTCCCTGCTTCGCTGCCGACCGCCGAGGGATCTTTGTGTGCTTGTGTTTGGCGCAAAAGAGAAGGCCAGCACATCACACCGCGCATGTGCAGGCCCGACCCAGCGGGATGTTCCCAGTTGCAGGGCTGAGGGCACATTTCCGCCGTCTCCATTCATACGCCGGCAGCCAGCCCGCTCATGCTCGTCGTACGGATATCCGTATCATTTCCTACTATAGCACGTACGTGGCAAGAGTGGTCGCCACCGTATTTCCGTCGGGGCAAGACGGGAGAGGATGGACGATTTGCCGTCCGCCCCATTTCGGTTGTTATGGTGTATAGGCAGGTATGTGTGTGTGGCTTCATTTTTTTTTTTATACCCTGCTTTATGCGCCACCGAGATTCTCTCGCCCTTCCATCCGTGACGCCCGCCGAGAGAAGTGCCGTGGCGTATGCAGGTCCCGCCGTTATTTGATATTGCAACACGCAATTGCAACAAAAAAAAGAGACCGGTGGTGTTTTGTTGAGGCTCAATTTTGAGCCCCTCCCCAGCCCCTCCCCTCCCCTTGCCGCCGTTGGTTTGGTTTGCCCCAGTGGTAACTCGAAGGGGAGGGGGCAAACAGAGTTGGAAACATTGACAGCGGTCTCGACAGGGGGAGGCCCCTGCCGGGCAGAGCGAAGCGAGGACCCGTCCAAGGTTTTACCCTTTCCGTAGCCTTTTTGCTTTTTTTTCTTTTCTTTTTTTTCGGTACTTCCCATCCATGGAATTGGCAGATAACACACAATGACTGGAGGCTTCACTTTGGCGCGCACTGTTTTGTGGTGGGTGCTGAGGCCAATGATCCTTCCTGCTGCAGTTCGATGTTTGTGCTTTGTCCATGGTCTGTCCGATCCCAGAACCTCGTAAATGAATCAGCCCAGCAGCCAGCCCCTCAACCACCCGTTGGGCCCATGTCTGTTGGCTGGACTGCTGCGGCGCTGGGCGATATGGGGATTTCTTTGGCAGAGAGATATACATGGATTTCCCCTCCTTGGTGCTGTCCCCCGTCTGCTCCTCCTGCTTTTTTTTTTTTTTTTTTTTTTTTTTTTCTCGGGGACCACAGTTTTGCTGACGTGGAACGCAGTCGCCTGCCGAAGCCGCCTCCAAAGACCAGCTTTAAGGAGTTGCCAGTGTATACTCAGTAAGTATTCCAGTGAATGTGGGTGGGGTTGGATCGTTCCCGAGTTGAATGGAAGATTTCGGGTGGTAAACGACGGAGCAAAGAAGGCCACGAGACGAATGAAGGGAAGCGGGTGAGAGAGAGAGAGGGAGGGATTGAGAGCCGTCGAGGAAAAAAAGGGTGGGGAAGCTGGCTTCCTTGTCCGAGCAGGATCCAGTGCTACATCCGAAGCGGCCTAGCACGGCGGCGGGCCAGCCCAGCCCCTGGGAGATGGAGCGAGTGGTGATTGATTGAATGGTCGTGGTGTGAGCAATCTGGCTGCGTCCCGTACCACATGTGCCACCATCGTGACTTGCCAAAGCGACACTTTTTGATGCGACTCCGACCCAAAAAGTCGCGACACACTTTAACCGAACCGGTTGCTTCGAAATTTCAGCCGCCAATAAACGGAGCCGCTGAGCCGCAATCCAGCAGGGGGGGAAAGCACGACCCCAGCAGGAGAAACAGGCTGGGGCGGCCGGGTGGGCCGCAAGGTTTGCACGCCGCACCCAACCAGCTCCAAGCGATCGGCGGCCTGTGCGCAATCCCTTGTAGAAAACAGACGGCGGGCCCCTCTGCCCGCTGCAACCCCAACTCACTCAGCAGCGCCTGTGCGGTGCAGGCAGGCGGGCGCGTGGTTGGTTGTCGGACGGGAAGCGCATTTCGATCTTCGCTGTGCTTCCGCTTCCAGAACCCGCACCCACCCCATTCATTACCCTCCTGGGCAAGTATAGTGTAAGTGCACGTCTAACCCTTACTAAAATTGGGACATGTTGAGACGGGAGTTTTTTTTTTTTTTTGCTTCCTGCCAGCCAGACGTGCCAAGACCAGCCAACGAGCTTATCTCCCTCACCGGGCTGCCCTCATTTTTTTTTTTTTTTTTTTGAGATTACTTCAATAAACATCCATGGAGGAGGCCCTGACACGCAAAGATTGTTGGCTGGCACCTGCCGCAAGCAAAATCCGGTCCGTCCTGTCTGTCCGTCTGTCTCCCATGCCCAAAAAGAAAAAAAAGAAAAAAAAGGTGGACTCGGACTGCACCACCGTGCGAGGTCGCAAGAAATCAAATGCTGCCTCGTCGGCCAAGGGAACCCCGGCTTTGGCCCGCCGCCCGCCTATGGGGACCAGAATGTCGAGTCCCCGGATGGTAGGTGGTCAACAGCTCCAAATCGTCGATGTGGGCTGCTTTGCTTGGGCACAGCCGCAACGCCAAGGCCCCGCCCGGTCCATCGTCGATGCCATGCATGCGCGCAGCCAACGAGGGGGGAGAAGAAAAAGGAGACGGAGGAAGAGGGAGGCTCTGGAGGGTTGCCCCGCATGATCTTCTTTTCCGCGCGTGTACGGTGTACCGGTACGACGTATGTACATGCGTCCAGCGGCAAACAACGCCACATAAACCTCCTCCTACTCCTCCGAGGACAAGCAAGGAACCCAGAGTGGCGCCAGCCCCCCCTCGGCAATGCGGGCATCATGACAACCCCGCGTGCTGAACTATATTGGCGGTGGTGGCATGAGAGGGGCGAGCGGGCAAAAAACCGGCCCTAAAGAGGAATTTTTGTTGAACCTTTCTTTCGCCCGTTGTTTTGCTGCATGCCAGTGCTCGGTATACCTCTCACTCAATATCTCGATGGGCCCCGTAGCAGACATACAGACTAATTTGCATGGTAGCGAGCCGTCTGACTTGCGTAATTCGTAAGTCGGGGGCCTGGAGCTGGGCGGGCTTACGTTTCATGTCCTCTTCAAGAATATGAATGGATGGCCCGGGGGTGCGTCTTTCGGGATGCATCTTCACATCGGCATGGCAGGACTCGGCTGGATCTCGAGAAATGCGACGCCGAGTTTCGGCAATCTAAACTCGCGCTCGTCCTCGTTCTTCGGTTCGCGTCGGCGAGGGAGGGTCCACCGCAGCCTAATGGGCGGGCGGAAGGAATTGCCGGCGGGCGGTATCATGTGTCCTGAATCATGTGCAGCGATGTGGTGGGTGTTTTGCCCGAAGAGGCATTTTGAGGGATGCACCGGTTCGAGCAGGTTTGTCTAGGTCACGCAGTTGTCGTGACGTCCAAGTGTTTGTTTTGTCCCCTCTTTGGTCGACGCCCCTTGCCGATCTACCAACCGACTCTTTCCCGCTCGAAACAATGGCGGCGTCCTCCAAGACGATGAAGGCCGTCGTGTTCGACGCGCCCTACAAGGTTTCCGTTGTAGACCGACCGGTGCCCCGGCGTAAGCACCGTCACCACCGTCTTCGAGAGAAGGGGGAGATGTTGACTCATTTCGCCGCTGGGCAGTCCAGCATGATACCGACATCATCGTCAAGGTGCACGCCAGTGGTCTCTGTGGATCGTATGTAGCCGTCCGTTTCGAGCCTTTTTAGGGAAAAGAAGTGTCCTGTCTAGATATTATTGCATGCCAGCTAGCTCACACACAACACCGAACCTCGTGTCAGTGAACTCCATGCGTATCGCGGCCTCGAGCCGTGCGGAAGCGGCTTCGTCATGGGCCACGAGTTCACCGGGACTGTGACGGAAGCAGGCTCCGCCGTGAAGACCCTCAAAGTGGGAGACAAGGTCGTATCTCCCTTCACAACGTCTTGGTAAGCCATTCTCCACCATCCCTGCCAAGCTCCAAGCCGCAGCATGCCGACAGAAAGGGGCCCCCTTTTTTTTTTTTTTTTTTTTCCCACAGCCTGCAGTGCTTCTACTGCCTTAAGGGCGAGACCTCCCGCTGCGAGCACAGCCAGCTCTTCGGCTCGGCGTCCCTGGACGGCGGGCAGGCCGAGTACGTGCGCGTGCCGCTGGCCGACGGGACCGCCGTCAGGGCGCCTGCCGAGATCCGCGACGACCGCGCCCTGGTGCTGATGGCCGACATCTGGCCGACGGGCTTCTACGGCGCGTCCAGCGCCCTGTCGCTCCTCGGCTACGCGCCGCAGCGCCTCCGGGACGAAGGGGTCGCCGTGGTCGTGGGCTGCGGGCCCGTCGGGCTCTGCGCCGTCGCCGCGCTGCGCGAGCTGGGCCCGCCGAGGCGCCTGTTCGCCGTCGACGCCATCGAGAGCAGGCTTGAGGTCGCGCGGGCGCTAGGTGCAGAGCCGCTCAACTACGCCGCCGACCCGGAGGGCATGCTGAGGCGCGTCAAGGAGGCGGGGGGAGGGCGCGGGGCGGACGCGGTCGTCGAGGTGGTCGGCCTGAGTCCGGCCCTCCGGACCGCCTTTGACCTCCTGCGGCCGTTCGGTGTTCTCAGCAGCATTGGCGTCCACAATGGCGAGGTAGGTTGTTTGCTCCTGAGATGGGCTGTCGTTCGCTTGTCTTGTGCTGACGAGGTATCTGATAGATCCCGTGGACCGGTGCCGAGGGCTATGAGTATGTGCACCCGCTTTGGACCTTAAAAATATCCTTGAACACAGCGCTAACTAGCAGTGCAGCAAGAACCTCCGGATCCAGATGGGGAGATGCCCGGTGCGAGGGATCTTCTCGGAGGCGCTCGATGTGCTTGTCAAGGCGCAGGACAAGCTTGGGTGCGTTTACATCCCTCCAATCCCATTTGGGCATATAGCTTGTCGAGTGTCGAGTGACCTTCTCTGCGACCCAGCTGACCATATATTCGACGTGCTTCTAGCTTCATGTTCGACAAAATCATGCCGCTGGATTCGGCGGTTGAGGCCTATGACATGTTTGATAAGAGGAAGGTGCAAAAGGTCATATTTACCCCGTAGGCCCGAGAGATACGGAGGGCAATGGCGAGGCTGGGGCACGTTGATAGGATAGATAGGTGGGCAGGCTCTTGGGCCGGGTGGTCAGGTCAACCAGGAGCGCCGCAAAGGGATAGCCGAGGGCTGTGTATAAAGAAAGGCACACAGGCGCAAACAGAACGCGCTCGAGAAAAAGGAAAGCATAGACAGAAAATAGACAGGACCGCGACTGCCTTTTTTTCAGTTCTGCCTAGGCTTGACGATGCCGTCGTGCATCACGTAGTAGGACACGGTCGAGTCGTCCTGGACGATGGCGAGGATGATACGCTTGCCCCGTTTCGGCCCCCTCCACTGCTTCCAGAGCTCCGAGTCCGCGTCGGCGTCTAGCTGCTTCGCAGTACTGCTGTCGTCTTGCCCATCCCCTTCCGCACTCTGTCCCCTGGTGGTAGTAGCAGTAGTACTAGTAGATGGTGGGATGGCGCCGATGGAGTCGAAGACGGCGGCGAAGCGTGCCATGGACCACCTCTCGTTGAGGTGCATGGGCAGCACCCACTCGGCCTCGGGCGGCTGCGGGATGGGCTCGCCGCCGCGCTCCTTCTCGGCCCTGATGATGGCGATCTGCTCGTCCGGGTGGACGTACATGCGCCGCGGCGGGAGGCCGTGCAGCAGCCGCCGCCGGTCCGGCTGCCCGGAGCTGGCGGCGGTGGCGGGCGCGGCCACGGGATGCATCTCGACCCCCGTCCAGTCCTTCTCGAGCTCCAGGTTCTCCTGCACCGTCTTGGCCAGGTGGTGGAGC
Organism: Falciphora oryzae; assembly: GCA_000733355.1. Classification (NCBI taxonomy): domain Eukaryota; kingdom Fungi; phylum Ascomycota; class Sordariomycetes; order Magnaporthales; family Magnaporthaceae; genus Falciphora; species Falciphora oryzae. Next base: position 684,008 of record JNVV01000005.1, read on the forward strand.
GCTGCCTGGGAGGGCGCGTCGTGCTCGTCTGTTACCATTGCTGGGCTGTTGTCCTGGTTGGTTGCAGTGGTGACTACCACCTGCAAAACACCTGCACCGCTTTGTGGAGGTGGAGGTTTCTGATGGATCGTAGATGCTGGATATTTTTGAGCTCTGAGGTCGTCTCGTGCGTCGATGTGAGTTTGTGACTTTGAAGCTATGAGTCTTGGGCACCCGACTCTTTGTCTGGTTTGTTCGTCGTTGTGGCGATGAATTTTTTTTCGGGGCTGTCACATTGTGGTAACTGGAACTTCTCAGTTGAAAACATGAATCATCAGAAGTTCATACGATACATCGCACCCCAACGGAACCAAGATCGTGCAGTGCATACATCAATATATCGACTGAGTCTGTCTTCTGCCCCGACTTGGAGGTCGCGTTGAATTCAATATGGTACTGCTGCTTGCTCCCAGCCAAAAACGCCACCAATGTGCTAAGAACAATGGCAAAAATGCTCGCCTAGTGATGTTTTGCTTCCCCTGCCACCAACACCGGATAGTCGCGACATATTCCAAGCTCCGATTCCCATCTCCCAAAGTACCCAGCATGAAAAACTAAACGGGTAGTCGTATACAGCGGTGCGCGTAAACCGCGCAGCCCCCGTGAACCCAACAATATGTACTAAAGAATGGCAAAATGGTATTATGTATGCCCGGGCCCCTAGCGGATGAGGGAGCGGAGTCGCTCGTCCGTCGCGTCCTCCCTCCTACCATGCTCAGACGGGCGGTATCTTCTCCGACTCGTCGCATGGTTTCTTATTCTCTTTGGGCGCCTTGTCCTTCTTGTTGTTGTAGTGCAGAATGCCGGCCTCCTTGTCGCTCCTGAGCTTCTCCCTGTCCTCGTCCGTGAGCGGGACGCCCTCGATTGCCTTGACCGAGCTGCCCTCCGAGCCCATGACCTGCCCGGCCACCATGCCGGTAAGACAGCCCAAGACGACCAGCATGGCCGTCGCGGCCGAGGGGCGGTTGTACTTGTTAAGACCCCACATTACGGAGGCGAGTCCGACTTGGACAAGCGTGTTGGCGATGAAGAGCCAGACGACCGTGTCTAGCTTCCACAGCGGAGTCGCCGGCGCTCGCACTCCCGTGAGCGGCGCAGGGGCCATCTTGGACTCGGGGATCGGGACGGCGGCCGCAGGTGTGCCCTCGGGGATGTTGCCGACTCCGACGTCTGTTGGGAGATTCTGGGACTCGGGCAGGCGGAACCAGTCGCTGTGGATCCCGGCGAGGTGTCGCAGGCTGTCAAAGTCGCCGCCCCAGCGGTACTTGAGGAGGTAATAGAGGTCGCGGAAGCGCCAGGGGGCCAGGCCCCAGGCGAGCAGACAGAAGAGGGCGTTGAGGATCTGCGAGTCGATCTCGAGCCATATTTGGCGGGGAGAGGTGTCCTTGTCCTCGCAGTTCGGATCGCACATGGCGGGGCTGGCGTTGCAGAGGAGAAGGAACAGCATGCCACCCCACGCGACGACGTTGAGGCCGTATATGGTGATGAGGAAGCCCTTCCATGTCGTCACGAACGCTACTGCTGCCTCCCACGCGTGCTTGCATTGCGTCTTGAAGGGGTACTTGGGCGGGAAGTGGTATCCATTCTCGAAGCCCTCGGTAAGCGGTACGAGTTCGGGACTGATGGGTTTATTTTTCCGGTCGACCGGCATTCCCGGGGTCGGGACCGTCATCGCTCGATCGGAGGCGGGTCAATGGTAATTGGGGTGTCGTCGTCGAAGGCAGCGGATTAGGCGCGGCGCATGCTCGATGGTCGACGGAGCCTGGGAGACAATAAAATCGGCGGGTGGGAGACAACAAGAGCGCACACCGGCTTATCAACAACAAAGTTATTTGGAAAGAAGAGAAGAAAAAGGTAAGCACTACGAAGAAGCAGCGTCGATAATAAGACAAGTTTGGCTGGGTATCTGATGAGAAAGGAAAAAATCAGTCCGTAATAGTCTCACGGGGGCTCGTCTGGTTTTGTTGCCAGGCCGTCGAGATTTCCTTCCGTCCCGTCAATCTCGCTCAACTGGAGAAGACGTGCTGGGGATGGAGCATTCAGGGGCCTGGGGCCGCAAGCCAGGGGGCGGGCCCCGCCCTTTGGCGCCTTTTTGGGCTGGTTCCAGAACGGCAGCCAGCAAGCGTAAATGACCGCTCCACTCGGTGAAAGGGCCCGTCGAGATTCTGGACTGGTTGCAGACTCCGGGCTGATTGGTCCAGTCGAGGAAACCTGGATGTGGCTTGGGCGACAGTGACGTCGCGCTGCAGCGTCACCATCGGCGCGCCGATCCTCTCTCACAGATGGGAAAAGCAAAAAGGGACGGAAAGAACTGGGCTTCGAAGCCGTCCAGCCAAACAAAGCCGCACCGCTTGCCACTCACATTGCGCGGCCTGCATCATCCAATACCGAACCACAGACGCGCGTTGACGCATTGGCTGCCGCCTGTCTGTGTGCCGTTCCGCCCCTGACGTCAATTTCCGTGTCAGAGCAAACCGTGGAATGCACGCCAACAGGGAAAGTCCTGGGCCTCTGTGTACCAACTGTTTTACAAGGCCAAGGCAACATCGGATGTCAGGAACAGGCTCGGGCGCCGGCACCAGTGATCAAAGATGCATCGTGGATGCTTAAAAAATTAACAATATGTTGCCGTCATTTTCTGTCTGTTCGCTGTTTCGAGTCAATCTTTTTTTCCAACCAGCCACAGATCTTGTCTCTTCCCGAGTGTCTGACTTGTTCTCACTGGCAGCCTTGTCTCAAAAATGCCAGTCATCCAACTCCGAAATATTGCAGGGCTTTATCTTATGGCGGTGCTAGAAAATGGCAACGCTGGCGATCCCCAATCTTTGACCAGAACTTGACGATCGCAATACGTAATCGCACTCCCGAGGCTCTCGCCCATCGATTCCAAGTCGAAGACAACGCCCGGTCTCTTGCGCACGACTCAGAATCCTTAGTCAACACGCAACACGAGGCTATTCGTATCAGCTACTACAGCTTTTCGAGTTGCTACGGGTCCAAGATGCCGATACAGCCGTTCTGCCCCAGAATCCGGTCTACGAGGTCCAAGATCGGGCTCGACGGTGCCCACTACCCTTCAGGCGCGCGGCTTTGCCTGGAAGAGCAACAGCCAGTGCGTAGGTACAGCGAACCAGTCGTCAGGCTCCAGCTAACCCCCCCTGGCTGATTCTCGTCCTGTTGCCGTCAGTGCCGATATCACATGTATTGTTGTCTTCGTTTCGCTACCGCCTCACAGCCTCGAACCCGCCCACCCCAGCCCTCCAGAGCTTTCTAAACCATATATTCAAGCCTAGTCTAAAGGTCTTCACCTAGCGACCGAAACCGGCCGAGTTACGCAAGTCAACCGTCGAGTGCTCCCAACCTTACCCAAGCCACCTCAAGATCACGAAACCTTACCCTCTCGGGGTTGGCGGTTCGAGTCCCGGCTGGGATAAATACATGCGCTTAGAAGAGTGAAGGGATTTTCGGGGTGCCCGTTGGGCGAGTGGGTGGTGGGCACCCCCAAGGGGCCCCCAAGGGGCTAGATGGTAGCTAGCATGCTGTAGTGTGCTGCAGTTGCCTCGTAGTTGCCCCCTAGACCTAGACCTGTAGCTGTAATCGGCTCCTGTAGTTGTAATCTAGTCTTGTAGCCGTAGGTAGTAATCCAATCCTGTAGTTGATGTAAGCCCCTAGAGTCCACACTGTAACCCGAAGTAAAACCTTCGAGTGTGGGTTTTCGTAGCTGTCCACTCCTATCCGGGGCTGGGCAGTGAGCTTTTGGTACTTTCTCTTTTATTTTCTTTTCTTTTTCCTTTCCCCTTTTATTTTATTTTATTTTTTTTCCCCCGCCGAAGAAGGATTGAATGAACATGTCTCCTCTCTCCATTATCTTCAACCCTGATTTTCGACGGACATTTTCATATTAGGGTACGCATTTGTGCAGGGCAGAATGCTGACTTCAACTGGCGAAAGAGATTTCAGCTCCCTTGCGAAAACCTGGGGTGACCTGTTTCTCGTTGGCCTAAATACTAGGGGACCTGCAGGCAGAACACCAGATACTTGTACGAAACGGAAGGAATGGTTCGAGTTCTAGCTTTGCATAGCAGCCTTGAGGGTATCAAGACTGGACGGTTCCTACCTCTCAAGTGCCTTGTTACATGAGTCTGGAGAGTAGAAACGGGAGCCCAGCACTGGGGTCGGCGTAATGTGTGCAAAGACATAGAAAAGATCCCATTTCCTGAAAAGATATTGTATTTTGTGATCGAGGTTTGCTAAAGCCCCCACAAGCCTTTGTCAATTTTCCGCAGAGGCACGAAAGTTAGCCGCAGTCTCGGGCGTCTGGAGCGGAATCCCTAGAGGTCGCGCCTTTCTTCGGCGCAGCGGATAGACCGGGTTGTCCATCTCCGGCAGCTCGGTCGGCCGCATCATCGCGATGGAAGGTTTGGGACTTTGGCCAGGTCCAGGGCTTCCATACCAGACCCTCCGGCTACATGCCAACCTGCCTAACCTGTCTAGAATGTTCAGTCATCAATATGAACGGTGACCGAGAAGCTGGTAGAAGTTTACTGTCAGCTTTGTCGTGACTGTGGAGTTGATATGTGGCAGATGCTCCGTGTAAGCTGAGGTCTTTGGTTGGCCAAAGCCTCCATGCGGTGGCATGGGATTTGCAGAAAGGCATGACCAGCAGCGCGCGCATGGTCGCAGTGCGCAACCACCTGCTGTGTGGGTGCACGATCCGCCTACCCACTCAGCCGGCCTGAATTGCCGGGGAAGCCCGGGCCAATTGGCTCGGCCTGGGGGAAACAGGCGGGTCAAGGCTTGACGAAGGGGTGCCGAGGTTGACGGGCCCGGCTATCATTCGGGGAGCGCATCATCATGGCGCCTTGTCATGGATGGCCAGCGGGGCCAGTGTCATTTTATATACTTTCCCTAGAGGCCTGTTCAGAACTTGGCCATTCGTCTGTCTTGTAATCGCCGGCCGTCCTCGTTACTTTGGCGCAAGAGCCCTCCTGCCGACCTGATCCACGCGCCAATTCCGCATCTCACATGCCTCGGGACCAGTGAGCCGAGTCGCACGCATTGAGAATCGCCGGCTGGATTCGCAACCACCAATCCGCCAACGCGCCAACGCCGATCCCGTTTCCTTGTCCCTCGACCCGCGAAAAGACGAGACACGCGCCCAGAAAAAAATCCCCTCGAAGAAGGATTAAGGACGGTCGGGCCCCGGGAATTCAAGCCCGTGAAGTCAAAAGAAGCCGCCCTGCAGCGTCTCGACCACCGCGAATCTCTAGAGATGGCTGCGCAAGCAAAGTCGGCGCCGATCGGGCCCTGGGGCCGGGCAACCGCCGGAGCCACCGGGGCGGTCCTCGCCAACGCCCTGGTGTACCCCCTAGACATGTAAGGATTTCTGCGCGCAACACATGAAGCTAGCGGGTGGGATTGCTGCGAGAAGATCAATGGCGCTGACGGATGGGCGCCTGTAGTGTCAAGACCCGTCTCCAGGTCCAGAGCAAACCGAAGCCCGGCGAAGCCCTCCTCGCTGACGCCGCGAACCAACACTACACCTCCACGTGGGACGCCATCACCAAGATTGTCGACCAGGACGGCCTCGAGGGCCTGTACGCGGGCATGAGCGGGGCGCTGATCGGCGTGGCCTCGACCAACTTTGCCTACTTCTACTGGTACTCGGTCGTGCGGGCACTCTACCAGCGCTCCGCCGGCTCCGCGCCGCCGTCAACGGCTGTGGAGCTGTCGCTGGGCGCGGCGGCCGGCGCCGTGGCGCAGCTGTGCACCATCCCCGTGGCCGTCGTGACGACGCGCCAGCAGACGCAGAGCAAGGAGGAGCGCAAGGGCCTGATCGAGACGGCGCGCGAGGTCGTCGCCAGCGAGGACGGCGTCTTTGGGCTCTGGAGGGGGCTCAAGGCCAGCCTGGTGCTGGTCGTGAACCCGGCCATCACGTACGGTGCCTATGAGCGGCTCAAGGTCGTCTTCTTCCCCGGCAAGACCAACTTGAAGCCTTGGGAGGCGTTCGGTAAGCTCATGCGCCCACTTTGAAGAAGAGGGAACCCCTTGACAACCACTATGCATTTGGTGCTGATGTGATCTCTGCAGTCCTGGGCGCCATGTCCAAGTCCCTGGCAACGCTGGCCACACAGCCGCTCATCGTTGCCAAGGTGGGCTTGCAGTCGAAGCCGCCCCCGGCCAGGAACGGCAAGCCGTTCAAGAGCTTTGTCGAGGTGATGCGCTTCATCATCGATAACGAGGGGCTTCTAGGTCTCTTTAAGGGAATTGGGCCCCAGCTTCTAAAGGGTCTTCTGGTTCAGGGCTTCCTTATGATGACCAAGGAAAGGTGAGAAACACAAGGCCACCACCGAACGCTCGCAATCCCAGCAATGACATTCACATGACTGACCATTGTTGCTGTCTCTCTAGGGTGGAGCTCATGTTCATCCTGTTCCTGCGTTATCTGCGCGGTCTCCGGTCGGCGCAGCTGGCCAAGGCAAAGGAGCTGGCGGCAACAGCTAGCGCAGCAGCTGCCAGCAAAGTGTCGCCTATTGTCGTGAAATAGAGAGGGACTGTGGGATTTGGATAAGTACATGATCTAGGGAGGTACTGGATCTTACTTTTCTTTTCTTTTTGGTTTTTCTTCTGTGTCATGTTCTCTGTCCACATAAGCTAGAGAGCGAGTGAATGATTTTATGCATGCCATATAGTATATCGTATACATACATATTTCGTCAGCCGAAGGCTTGTCTTTGTTGGACTCCATCTAAATCCGGCTTGTGGATAGTAGAAACCTCTCTGTCTCCTGGTTTTGGCAGCACGGGAAACGACGGTTTGTGAATAGCGGCAAGTCGGCGTTAGTCAACCGCCCTAGCGATTTGTCGAGCCCCGTAAATGTGGCTTGACTGCAAACCGAGAAACGTGCATGGTCTGTGCACGACACCAGCCACATTAGGGCCGAATTTCCAACCACGACGCCCACAGATTGCAGCAATTCATTGCCGACTGCGACCGCGACAACTCAATCTTTGACAGACAAGACTCCCCACCTCCGAAATCCCTTGAGAAGATCGGAAGCACACATTCACAATGGCCAGTATGTATATCCCTCCGCTTGCTGCTGATGCATTTGATTTGCGAAGATCTCGCAGGTTCGCTGACATTTCGGTGCCTTCCCTATTCTGCAGAGTCCAAGAACTCGTCCCAGCACAACCAGTCGCGGAAGGCGCACCGCAACGGGTACGTTTGAGGAAACCCCGACGACTTCCACCTCCCATCGAGCTGCATTGCGACCAGGCAGAATCGAGCATGATGGAGTCGAATGAAGGAGAAGGCGTTTGGTTTGGAAGATGGCCTTTGCGGGCGCAATTGGGCCTCTATCCACGCCATTCCCGGATGGGCTGGCTAACAGTCCCTTCTGTCTTGCAGCATCAAGAAGCCCAAGACCTCAAGATACCCGTCGCTGAAGGGCACCGACCCCAAGTTCCGCCGCAACCACAGGCATGCGCTGCACGGCACGGCTAAGGCTCTGGTAAGGGTGTCCACCCGTGGGCAGGCGTTTTCACAAAGCCTGGTCCTCACCACCTCCCAGGCTGGCCAGTTTTTGCTGACCCGCACTGCAGAAGGAGTTCAAGGAGGGCAAGCGGGAGACGGCGTGATTTTTCTCTGCTAGGAAATGAAAGAAACCTGGCGAGATGAGACGACGACCAACGGCAAACAACGGGAAACCTGGAACGGAATAAAAGGCATCGAGCGGCGGGCACTCATGGGTTTTTCTTTCCGCCTCACCTGGAGTTTTTGACGAGCTTTTTTCTCTCTTAGGGGCAAACAAACTTGCATTTCTGAGAAGTTCGCCGTCATGCGGATGCCGCTTGACCCAGCAGCTGCAGACTACTGCCCAGGTAGGCTGGTCTGCTCATGGCGATGTCGACGACCTTTTTACCCCTTGATATCGTTTCACCCTCGAATCCCCCCAGCACCCGACCCCCGACCCAAGACCAAGAGCCTCCTTCTTTCCTTGAAGGTGGACTCGACGAAGACGGCATTAGTGTGTACAGCACAGAGCCTATTTCCATGCTCGCCTTGCTGAAGGAAAATTATCGTGCCAAGATCAAACACCCAAGTCCGCCTATTACCAAACACTTCAGGCTGCAGTTCATCTCCACGGCCGCGGTGCATGAATGGCGGACTACATACCTCATTCCTCCCCCTTGACGTGACCTATGTAACCGACGCTGCCACGATTCGTCGTGGACGTATTCGGAATAGCGGGATGCACGGCTAGTCGGGCCATCGTGTATTCCTTGTGATAGGAGCAAAATTGATAAATAAATAAAAATTAAGCAGTGTTCTACGCGTCTCGTCTCGGGATTTTCAGGAGTGATAACCGTTGATATGGAGAGTTCGGGCGGTTTTTGTGGTCATAGCTTCCCATCCAAAAGAGGGGTCTAAACTAAGACGGATCGTCAGAATGGATAGAACACATATACCCCCAAGACAGGTACGCAGCAGACCACTTGTCACTGATTGGTCTGCCACACAAATATCAGAATCAGGAGTTGTCTCAGCTGGAGGCACTGTGGTCGAAAGGCATCATGACACTGGGAAAAGGCGGCCTGAGTCTCGGGTCTTGTGACTCGAGGGGCTTGGGCAGCCAAGCAGAGGCTAGGAAACGGCGAGGGTAAAAGGGGCGCTTGTAGATACGCCCACCAACCGTACCTCGGCTACTGGTGCATAGCTTCCAACTCAGTGGCGTCTTGGGACTCGGCTAGGGAGGTCCCTGAGGCGGGAGGGCTGCAGTGCAGGTATTACGACGCCGACGGCACACAACAGGGTAAGCAACATCTTTTCGTTGCGGGACGGGCTGAACCGGGTTGCTACATGCGCATGTTGAAACCCGCAATACAACCCGGCACGTATCAGACCATCTCGGAGATTTCTTTTTCGAACGCCCATACGTGGCTCTCTTCCAGATTTGAGGACTTCCAGCTCCATTCAGGAGAAGGAAAAACGGCACAGACCTCACTTCGAGTCGGGGAGCCAAGACCCACCTGCCTGGCTGACACCACGCAGGATACCAGCGCCCCGTGGGTGGGAGGACGGGCAGCCCTTGAGCGCAATTGATTGATGGATTGATTGATTGAATGCACCCAGTCCCCGGAAGCGGCGCGGCACATTTTAGCGCCGCATGGAAGCTTTCGCTTCAGCCCGGGCACACCACCCAATCTGCGCCGTAGCCTTTTCCCCCACGCCAGCTCGGCGGGTGAGACGAGACCTCCGCGGGCTCCGATAGGGCATGTGGTGGCGAGCCGCTGCTGGACCTGCTCGGCCAATTGCATTGGATTGCTATCGGCTCTGCCTGGCTACCAGAGACAACAGGAGATAGGAGGGGAGGAAGTCCCGGGCAAGCAGTTGCTGGAGGCTCAGCAAACAAAACGCGCTGCTTTGGGGTCGAGCAAACCTAAAAATATGGGATGAGGCCCTGGTTCGGTATTTTTATTTTTTTTCGCCCCCTGTCGAGGAGTATCAGGCAGCTGGAGCCGCAGGGCGTGTTTGGCTCGCTTTCAACATCCTCCGCAGCGGCGTTTGGCAGTTAACATCCACGTATCCCATCCGTCTGCTGGGCCCGTATTCTGGCTTTCTTGTCGTTTTTTTCCATGCGCGAGACGTGCACGCGGTGGGTCGAAGAGGGTCTGTGAGGCATGTAGAGTTAAGGGGGAAGAGTGCTTGATGCCTCTTCAGGCAGTCTTCTCGAATCAAAACCTCAAACCCCATGCTCCAACCGAGCCACCGCCAACCACCGGCTCTTTCCACTCTGGCTTCCATCTCGCATTCGCTCCACCTCGCTCTGTCTACGTCCACGAACGTGCCCGGAGAAGTATGACGGCGTCTAGACTGCTGGTATACAGCCACTAACGGGAGCTGCCGTTGGAATAAACCCTCACACTCAAAAGGCACAACCGACAACTTTATATCTAGTAAACTACACCAGGTCCCAAATATATCAATAGAAACACTGGGTGTTTGCCTCGGCGCGCCTTGAGACGCTTGAGCGATCGACAGAGCACGCACCACCCCGGTGCGCCCCTAACTCTTTTCCCGTATTGGAACAGTTTACCCACCCTGCCCAACTCGTCCGAGTCCCAAAGAGGCACCAACCCCAGTCGCGCTCCCCTTCAATTTTTCTTTCGCAGGTCCCCGCTGCCCCTCTCGCACTCCACTTTCAGGTGGCTTACCTTAGCACGCTGCCCCCTGGACGGATTCGTTCGTTGCCAGACCTCTCTCAGCTTAGCTGTCACCAACCCTCCATCCCTCGCTCTCTTTTCTTTTGCCTCTTCCCTCCTCCCGCCGACCTTCCTGCAACGTCGCAGGCGCCTCGGCACGCAGTCAACCGTCAGAGTACCGATAGAAAGTATTACTGCCGAGCGTCTCAGGACCTCGAGTTCCCTTCTCCTTTCTTTTTTGGAACCAGGCTCCTTTGAGGTCAGTCGCTGGCTGCTGCAGGAGTTATTTGGTTTCGTTTTTT